>VYYI01001072.1:0-22509 GCA_021029175.1 Bilobella aurantiaca
AATGTTTAGAAAGAAAGGTGTTTTTAATTCAAAACGTAAAGCAACCTCTCTTAATTTGAAGCTGTAATTTATCTATTCAAACCATTGCCATGCATCAAGTTTACCATAAAACTTTAATTTATATTTGCTTACAATTCTACTAAACCATTTATTAAGCTTCAAGCTAAATATAGACTAGTTAGTTCAATAATAATAATATAATTAAGCTTGGTATTTTACAAAAATTAAATTATTGAAACAATTATTATTTAGTTATTCACTCCGTTAAAAATTTGTAATGTTCTTTAGTAGCGTACCATACCATGAGCTAAATGCCTGACTCGTGTCAAGTTATACATACATGTCGTAACTTGTCAAAAATTAATGTTATCACAAAAAATTGATATAATCTTGTTAAACCCTTAAATTATCGGAGCGGTATCAAATTATTTACAAGGTCTAATATTTTAGTACAACTTTAGTGATCCCTTCTGCTTTGTTTATATCATTAGAAGAAATGCGTTCGGTTTTGCTTCTAATTTTTACGCTTTTTGTCCTACAAGGACATTCAGAAGCTTTGAAAATTGAGCATTTGCTGGAATCTGCAGATTCTAAACAAAGTATTGACATTTTTGTAACCCTGGAGTCTCCTCAACCAATTTTGTCCAAATTAAAATTTCAAAAATATTCCTCTCGTGCCGAAAGTAGGTCGGCCGTGGGAAAAGCTCTCAAGGACCACGCCCTTAAATCTCAAAAACCAGTCCTAGATTTCTTATCTACGAGAAGCGAATTCAGCGTCAAAAGTTTTTGGATTTCCAATGAAATTTACGTGAAAAATGCAAATTCGGCACTTTTACGGAACTTATCTTTGATGCCGGAAATTGCCATAAGAGAGGAAAGCAAAAAAGGCAAAATTTTACCAAATGCTCGCAGATCTCAGTCAGTACATATAAAGGATCAATTGGAATGGGGATTGGAAATGATTGATGTTCAACCTGTTTGGGACAGGGGTATTAACGGTAAGTAATTTAAATCTAAACATAATTTGCAAAAAAAAGTTGTACATTGCGTGTAGTTTTTAAAATAATAACTTATAATAATAGTAGGCTTATAATCGACATTTACATATTCGAATGTTTTTTTTTAATTTGAATAACTTGTAGGAACGGATGTACGTGTTGGAATAATGGACACTGGTAAGTAAAATCAAATTGTGATTTGTCTTCCGTTTTAACATTAGAAGGAAATTTTTTAATCCGTATCTAAAAATGACAAATTATAACATCGTTTGTAAAAGCCAATTAAATTTTTGATCATTTGTTTAATACAAGAATTAAAAAAAACTTTTAGGGGTACTTATTTCACATGAAGCCCTTCGTGACAACTATGTTGGCGAATACGGTTGGTTTGCGCCGATTCATGAATCGCCACTTCCAGGAGATTGGGACGGCCACGGCACCCACGTGATGGGAATTCTCGTTGGACAAGGCGGAATTGGCGTTGCGCCCGGCGCTAAGTGGATGGCTTGCAAAAATGTGCCTGGCTATGAAGCGGAAGATTTGGAATGCGGTAAAGGGATTACTTGCAATTTTTGGAAACAGCGGGTTCGTTTAATGCATTTTGAATTTAGGTCAATTTATGATATGTCCCACGCTTGCCGATGGGAGCAATCCAGATTGTAGCAAAGGAGCAGATCTGGTTTCAAACAGTTGGTAAGCGACTCTTTCAAATATAATTTAAAGTAGCATTGAAATTTTGAAAAAAAAAAAATCTATTTTAAGGGGTCATGATGGAGGAAATCCATACTTTGATCCTGTATTGGCAGCCTGGGAAGCAGCAAATATTGTGCCAATTTTTGCAGCAGGAAATTCTGGACCATCGTGTTCATCTCTGGTTTCTCCAGCAGATTCTTCACATCCGGCGACGATTACCGTGGGTGCCACTGATATTCAAGACAGAATTGCCGGCTTTAGCAGTTTTGGCCCTTCAGTTTTTGGTGTAACAAAATCGAGTAATTTTCTTTCTTTTTTCAATTCATTTTTTTTTCAGTGAACTATCTGAAGATATCCATTTCATTTCCAGATATTGCTGCTCCAGGAGCCGAAATCACTTCAGCTTGTATCGGCTCAGATTCCAACTACTGTGCAATGAGCGGGACTAGCATGGCTACACCGCATACGGTAAATGTTTAAGTTGCAAAATTATGGAACTTTCCATCCCAGTGTTTATAAGCAAAATGCACTTTAGGCGGGTGTTGTTGCACTGATGCTCAGCGCAAATCCAACTTACACGATTGAAGACGTCGCAGAGCAGTTGTATTTGGGTGCAACTAATACAGTAGGTTTCAGCACCCCATTACCTCATTATTATTATGTGCATTTTGAGAACTAAACAAAACATTTCCTATTTGAACAGGTTCCACAAACTGGAAGAAATTGTGGAGGAATTTCGGAAGCAATTTATCCAAATAACCATGTTGGTCATGGCCGTCTATCAGCATCAGCTTCTGTTTTAAGAACATGATTTTGTGAAATGCTATTGAAAAAAGAAGTTAAATTGTGTCTTAAAATTGGAAAACTAGTGCTGCCTAAATTCGCTTAAAAGTTTGCTAAAATAAATTATAATTATGCCAGAGCGTCATTTCAAATTTTGTGCTGTCTATACAAAAAATAGAAGAGCTTGGTTAACAAACCTTTGAAATATGGCAAATACAATTCGCATGAAAACTTTTACTGAAAGTGGCAGACGGATCCTTGCCACATAATTTATACTTTTCTTGCAATAGGCGATATTATTTTTGTAACAGGTGAGAATTTTCAAAATCAAAAGGAAAACAATAACACGATGGTATTTACTAAAGAAGGTAATTACTATATATTTTTTGGTACTTACGCAAATTTTTTGCTGATGGAGAAAAACAAGTCACTGTCGTATATACGGAATTTGGGAGGTGTTAAGTGTCAGGAAATGGCGTATACGTTATCTTTTATCTTACTACTATACAACATATATGCATATTTCTTATAATATACTACATATATGTTTCGTACAAGTAATCTGCTACAATTTTGCAAATGAAGGTTTAAAGTTTGTACAGGAAAACCACCAGAGTCGGTTGTCCCTGGGATATTGTGCCTCGGGAGTTGCAATGAACTGTCAAAAATAGAAAATAATTTAATTAATAATTAAGCTTCAAATTAAACCTTTTAATTTTGCAAACCCTTTGACTTGAAAGAGATAATTTCCAGTAGCGACCTTCCCGGAACATGAATGTGGTTCCATTTGAAAGACTGTAAGCAGCGTCTATGCGATCGTAGGGCACGCCCTTCCAATGAGTTCTTATTTCATGCCGCGTCGCCATTTTGTTTGTAAGATCGTAATCCCAAAATTCTGAATCTGCAAAACAGATAATTTTAAGGCATATTGCAATATTTTTAATGAAGGTATTTACCCTTGAGAAAATAAACTTGTTTTGATCCCTCTCCAAGAAAAGCAGCATTCAAATTATCTAAAAGTTTATTGAAATTCGCAATGTGTACATATTCCATATAAAAATTTAATTCAAACTAACCTGACAAGCCAAGGACATAAGATCAAAATTAGAATTGTACTTACCTGGAATGCCTTGAAAATTTCTGCTGATTACTTTTGGATAACCTTGGTCCACAACGAATCCGCTAGTTCGCCAGTATAAACTCCCCTGTTCAAATAATTTTAAAACTTGAATATAAAAATATATTAAACGTGAGAATCATTGAGCAAATTTAAGGAAATTACTTTAAACAAATAAGTTTTGTGATTCAATGTGAAGGCTGCATCAATTGGTGCAGGTATGCGTCCATTATAAACATTTCGAATTCCTTGCAATTCCGCAACTTGTATACTTTTGCTGTCTTGAGCCAAAGTTATAATTTCTTCACCTAAGTATTTTTTCACAGAAATACAATAATTGAAGTTTAACATTTTTGAATAATTTAATAAATATTACCTCTGAAAACAAGTATCTTTCCCCTTGAAGTTTGTGTAATGGCATCGAATTTTCCATCTTGACAGATTTGATGCCTCTGCAGAATACTAGTATCGCTAGTTTTTGAAGTTGGCCTATTCGATGTCGTTGGAATTTCAGTTGTAATTTCTTCTGGGACATGAAGGCTTTTCCCGTAAATTTGCTAGTGTCAAGAATGCTAATTGTTAATGTTACGTTAACTATGTTGTGTTAATTATATTTAATATAATTTGAAAGAGTCTCTTAATTTACCTGCACACCAGAAATATCATCTTCGTTCAACGAAACGCCTTGCTTGACATCCAGAATAAGGTGAGAAAACATTATAGAATTTTGGTTGGAAGAATGACGGAGTCCCAGCGTATGACCTATAGAGTTTAGCTAATTAAAAATTCCTAGTTTAATTTAGCATGATGTCTACTTTCATAAATAAATAAAAATTACTAGAACTTTGTAAATTCTAGTCACATTTTCTACTTTAAATATATTTTTTTTTACCAATTTCGTGAAGAGCTGTATAGTAAAGCATATTTTCCTGAGTCCAATTAACCTCATCGTTGAAATGAATGTCACCTGAGAGGCCTGAACTTCCTGGATAAAATGCATGCGCAAGTTGCGAAGTTCCTGGATGAAATGGGAAATTGTCACCATGTTCTCCGTATGTAAATTCAATTTCGATATCAGGCTGTAATTTTACAAATGCATTAATGTTAATCAATTTTCTAATTAATTAAAGGACATTATTTCCATTTTTCTTTTACCTCAGATTCGTCCCTTCCAGCGGGAACAAAACGTAAAGGAACATGCTCCTCCCATGATCGAAAGGCGGCTTGAAGCTGCTCGTCTATAAATTGATGACTCAATCTCTGTTGACTGTATCGGGTAATTTGATAGGTTACAACGTTCTTGTTCCACTTGGTTCCATACATCGAATACTTTTCCGTAAAATGTGATTCGTTGTTGCGTTTGTACAATTTTTGAAATTCGAGGGAATGGTGGTGGCGTGCGACGACATCCTTATTTGTGCAGCGCGGTAAGTTAACGACTTTTAACGTCGCTCTATCCAGGACACCCGTCTCATTCAACCCCAAGTTTTCCTGGATATCTTTAATAGAGTCGCTAATATCTTTGATAGAAAGTCGACTTGAATCGATATTGAGGTCATCGAAATATCCATAGTTAGATAAGTATTCCTAAAATTTCAAATAGTTATAATGTCAATATAATGTAAACCAATTATTGCAGTCATTCACATCATTATGTTTTTTTTTTTTCAATTTTAAATTATGAAAAGCGTACCAGTATGTCTGAACGACGCGTATATTTCAACGGCGACCGTTTTTGTAATGGTGTAGCTCTCCTTGCTTCTGAAAACGCAATGTAAAGCGTAATGGCACAAATTCCAACTATTGCTTGAAACAGGTACATTATTTTTGTAATTAAATTATTTTGTACACAAACTTTGTACAAATACAAGATTTTGAGAATCGATTTTTGCCAAGGAATACATGATGTATTTATAGAGGACGCTGCGTAGGTACTTCCGGTGACGAACGAAAGTTCATTGAATTCAGAAAGCGTCAGACTAAGTGACTAAACGCTGTGTTTACGCATCGTGAAATAGAACTTGTGTTGTAATCAAAGTTGATTTATAAAATTTGTGTCAATAAACTTGTAAATAATCTTATCATAGTCATTTGGAACAAATGCTTTCTGCAAAATAATATGGGTCAATTACTAATTTGAAATTTTTGAAATGTTTAAAAAAAATAGGCTTTACATTTCATAAGCTTACAATAATGCATGTGTAAAATCGAAAATATTTTTTATTAATAAAAACTATAACTTGATCTATGCACCTATGAAAATTTAATATTTAGATCTTGGAATACACTCCCTTCGAATATTGGTTTCCAATTTGTCATGTCAAATATTTGGAGTACACTATCTAAGAATATTGCTTTCCAATTTTTCATGTCAAATATTACTGTATGTGTGGATTTTTGGCGTGAAGCTGTTGTTGCGCGGATATAAAAATATTTCACATATTTTATTAAAATAGGTTAGATACAAGATATTTTAATTTACACATTTGGGTAATTTTCTTTAAGCTGCTACATATTTACGTATCCAACTTACATACTTGGGTACATTCACATAAACGCCTGGTAAATATGCATTTCCACATCCTATTCCCCAAGAGACAATTCCAGCCAATACCCACCTTCCGCCCGATCCTTCGCAAACCAATCCTGAGCCGCCATCTTTTTTACAAGAGTCTTTTCCCGCCTCGCCTCCAGCACATAGAAATGCTTCTTTATCCAAAACAAACGATTTTCCCAAAACTGATTGGCTCAGAAGCCTTTGACAGTTATTTCCTTCCAATACAGTCAAGTCAACATGGCGCAGAATCGTGGAAGTTTTTCCAGCTTCCGTAAACCCATACCCAGGAACCCAGCATCTAACACAATTACTCATTAAATTGAAAGAAAAACAAGCTTTACATGATAAAAGTAAATTGTCGCAAAAACCTTTGACCAGCAAAATTGGCATCCTGCGCTGGCAAGCAAATCGTATTTATATTGGGACCCCTGGCTTTTCTTAGGCGACATAAAGGGTCCAGTTTAACAATGGCAACGTCATTTACCAAACTCTGCTCATTGAAATCTGGATTGAAAATTATGCGCTCGACATTCGCTTCCACGAACGGAAACGCTTCGGCTGTACTTTCAGTGTTATACTCGCCTACACGTACTTTCAGGAATTTCCAGCTTCTGAAGAACAATAAATTAAGTATATAATGGTTATATGTACTTGATTTGTTTTCATAAAAAGTACTTTTCGTCTCTAAAATTTTGAAGGTTATGCGCAGTAGTCAATACGTGGAATTCATCGAGTAGAGCGCCACTAGCAATGAATCGCTGGCTGTCGTCATTGGCCAGTATTAAGGCCATCCAAGGGTACTCGCCAAATTGTGCCTAAAATTGTTCATGAAAATTAGAAAAATAAGACTAAATGTAAAACAAAATTGGTTGCATTGCATTACTTCTGCTCTATCACTCCTTGGCACTATACTTGTGCTTCGCATTCCACACGAAAATTGCTTTTCTTCCGGAACTGGGTCGGGAATAATAGCGCAACAGTAAACTGAATCGACGCAGTTAGGCACGGGAGCCTTAATTCAAATAAATAGAAAGTGTTAAATAAATTATGAAAAAAATATTTACATTCTAATAGAACTTACGCTATTGATAATTCTTGAAAAATTAGAAACAGTTTTGTCATCAGGCTCGGAAAAAATTATCCTCGGATCGGCTACGTCGCGGGGACCTGCAACATCTGCGCACTTTTCTTTAGGGACGCATGCGCATTTCGAGTCACCTTTGGATACTCCGCCATTTTGAAGAATTTCGACAATAGGTTTCGAGTAAATTTTTGCTGCAAAACATTAGAAAAAAAATTGCTTTTAAATACTAGTTATTTTTTGCATTGTGCTTTAATTGAGCGCAGTTGAGTGAATTGTATTAGGGTCTTACGAGGCGCTGGTGGCCAATCATCATCGCTAAAGTCAATTGTCTGTGTCAGAATTGCGGAGAATCTGCTGCAGATCAAAATTAAGTACAAGTTGAGGGGCTTCATAGTAAAGTGTAGCGCAAGAGGAGTTGACTAATTGATGCAGATGCAATACACTTCCATTGCATTCACTTTTATAGCAAGTGATGCTGCAGTTGAATGATAATACTCATAAACAAAGGATATTCAATCAGGAAATCATCCAGATATTTTCGGAAGCTTGGAATTAATCTAGCTAAACTGTACAGGAAGCATCGATTTGTGTCTGCTAAAAGAATTCAAATATAGATCACCATCTATAGATCAGCTTTTCAAAGTTGGTATTGACAAAATCTTGAAAAAAAAAAGATATATATTTTCCACTTTCCGACTTCGGAATCCTTTAACATTTATAAAACACACTCCTAAAAGTTACAGTGAACTCCGTTTCTTTTTCGCTGAAGTTGGGAGATAAAAAAGCAGAACACTTCAAAGTTTAATATTAAATATTTCAGAACACTTCTCTTAATTTTTTTTTACAAATTGGAAAATAAGCAGAACACTTCAAATTTAACATTCAACATTCCAGAATTTCCCTTCACTCTATTTTTTTCACGCGAAAAAACTATTTTGTATTTTCTGAAATCACATTGTGCGAAATATCCATTAGAGAATTTGGAAACACATCAAGAAAATCCATTTTTGCAAACTCGCAATTTTGAACCCAAAAACTTGAAATTAATATTCATAACATTTAGCCATTTACCAATCATAACCTTACTGTTTTATTCTGATCGGCATTATTGTTTGATACACATTTGGACACTTATGAGATTTCATGTTTACTAATAAATAACAAAATGCAAAATACTTCAACATTATTTCATTGTAAAGCAGTGCACCAAGTCTGGAATGACCTTACTTTCATATTAATTAGTATAAACTACAGTGCTCTCAAACTAAAATGATACACCCCAAATCGTTGTCATGCTAAATTTTACGTAATTTCAACGTTATGAGGGGATACTGCACTCTCCAATGCGCGAAGCTCAAACTTAACTTCGTTTCTCCGGGAAAGCATTCTACCAAAATTCGTCGACATTTTGACGTTATTGAATCCCCCAGTTTCCAAATAAATAACTTATTTACAAACTGGGTGTATCATTTTAATTTGAAAGCACTGTATATTGCCACGACTTTGTTAACAACTTTATCGTACAGAGTCATATCCATTAAGAAGACCATCTTTGGTCAATACAATTTGCCACAAATTGAGTCTTCTTGCAAAGAAGGCTCCAGCGGACGTCTCCAGGTAGAATTTCCACATTCTATAGAACTTCTCTCCATATTTTGCCTCCAGCGTTGGCCACGCCCTGTCAAAATTTTCCTGCCAGGCCAAAAGCGTCTTCCCATAGTCAGACCCAAAGTTATGCCAGTCTTCGAACATGAAGAGGCCCTCCATTGCCTCTGCAACATGCGTGTAGTACGGAATCTCTCCGTTAGGGAAAATGTACTTCAGGGTCCAAGGGTCCTTGCGCTCCATTCGGGGGTCATGGACTCCAATGGTGTGCAGGAGGAAGATTCCATCCTCAGTGAGGCAGCGGTTAGCAACTTCGAAAAATTTGCGGTAGTTCTTGCTTCCGACGTGCTCAAACATTCCTACCGAAACAATTCGATCGAACTTTTCGTCGAGCGTGCGGTAGTCTTGCACTCGGATATCGACGGGGAGCCCCGAACAAACGTTTCGGGCATAGTCGGCCCCCTCCTTGCCAATTGTGATGCCCACAACGGAAACGCCATAATTCTTGGCCAAATGACGTGCCAAACCGCCCCAGCCGCATCCAATATCCAGAACTTTCATGCCCTTTTGAAGTTTTAATTTGGCAGCAATAAGCTCTAATTTGGCAGTTTGTGCTTCATTGAGATTCGTTGCATGCTTCCAGTAGCCGCAGGAGTAGCTCATGGTTGGGTCCAAGAAGGCTTCGAAGAGATCATTCCCTGAGAAAATTAAACATAAATAAACATTAAATAAACATTTAAACAAACTATAAGTCTATTAATATTATTTATACTGATTATTATAATTTCAAATTTGACTTAGAATTATTGTAAGTCAAATTTGAAAAAAAAATCCAGATCTAAAAAATAAAAATTTGCTAAATAATTGTGGTTGGATTTGGGCTATTAAAGGTTTTATTTTCTAACCTGTATCGTAGTGACTTGACACTTCAAAGGCCTTTCCCAGTGTTTGCATATTAAATAGGCCGTGCCTAATGAAGCTAATGATGGCATTACGGAACGAGGTAGCTTCTTTGTACATTTCGCTCTTGAGCATCAGATACATGAATTTTTCCAGTGATTTACATTCCCAAAGTCCTAAAAAACACAAAACAAAAAGTAAAGTAATTATAGCAATTAAGCTATATAGTGTTTTAAAATATGCTGATTATTTTAATTATAGAAATAATCACAATTTTATGGTTGGGATCTTCTTTCCTTTTCATTGGAACTCTTGTTAGGTAATTGAAACTAGGGTAATTCTAACTGTAATTAAAATATTAATCAGCAAATATAGCAATTAGGTAGATCAATTGGACGGACCTATTGCATCTAAAATAAAACAGAGAATAATTTTTTGAATTTTGAAATTAACAGAGAAACAAATAAGTATGTGATTCGAAACTGGCATACTCACAATCTTCACTCTTAGTTGCATTTTTTAAAATAGTAAAACAATAGTGAAAGTTAACGAATACTTTTTTTTTGCTGTAAAAATGTTCCCATTTTCACTTGACCACTGACTTTGATTATGTAATTGTGGCTTTCATGCCCCATCAAAAAAAAATTGGGCGTCTCTTTTCATTTAAGCGTGTTTTCGTAAATTGAGTTTGATGACTCCGCATTTGACGTGTCTCTGTTCTGAAGAGACGTCAAGTCTGTATTTTGGCGTTCGTAAGGCTTGCGTGACTTGTAATGATTTTACGACACTTCGTCTTGCATGGAATTTGGTAATTTAGTACTCAATTATTAATTGTCGGAAACATCAAGAACCATTGCCCCAAAACCAAAACCTTTTTTTTCTCAAACAGAATTGTCACGCAGGAGTAAACGAAAAAATATAATTGTATAATATACTGTATAATTTCGAAAACCACAAAATCGTATCAAGAAATAATGTAAAAAAAAACTAAGTTTAAAAAAATTTAGCCAAAAGTAGTGTATTCTATGCTCCTAGGTTTTCCATATTTTACCTGTAATTATGTAAATCTAAAATATTTTTACCTTCGGCATACATTTCTCCAAGGCCAAGCTCCAGGTCGCAAGCAACGCGGAGGAACCATTCCCTCTCCCTTCCAGGCTTGATTGTGATTCCAGCCGGCCCACTTCCATCCAGATGAATTCCAGCCGCTGCATATTTGGACTCGACGAGGCGCTTGACGAGCGGAAACAAAAGGGTGCCCAATAGTAGGCGCTCCAACTGTTTGTAGCCTTCAAGGACCCAGAGGGTCCAGGAGTAGAGGACACTTGTCACGTCCATGGCACTTTCACGATTGGCTGGAAATGCAAGAGAGGTCCTGGACATATACTATGAGCTCATTCCAGGAGTCAGCTCCAGAGCCACGCCTGGCGGCACCTTGTCCAACAAACTCCTTTCTTGGAACTAAAACATGGACATTTCCTTCATTTAAACACAAGAACTTACGTGGAGCTTTGGGCTTGAATAAGTTGAGGCTTTGTGGTTTCCCTATCTAAAGATGCTTCAATGGGAAGCTGGCGATTCCCTATCTCAAAGCGTGGTTGCTTCTGGCAGTGGCTCCAGTTCTGGGCGATGATGCTAAAAGGCTTCGTGTTAAAATCCTATGGAAAATGCTGGTTATACTGTTAGAAATGCTTGTTATACTGTTGGAAATGCCATGTGAAAAAGTCCGTGTGCTAAAAGCTGTTTCACTGTAGGAAAACCACCTGTAGGGCTCGGCATCTCCCTTGACTGGATGTGGAAGATGTGATAAAAGATGCTTTAGGCTAAAGTGATTAAATTATGCAATGACACGTAGAAAGTGAGGCTGTTTCTAGCCACTCCATGAATAAAAAAAATGTGGAGGTAGAGAAGCGGAACCGTTTGCGTGGGCCTTAAAATGCCTAAAACAAACCTGTGAAGGCAATAATTAAGCCTTTACCTTTGAGAACGTGCAAGTAGAATAAAAATTGAAGGTAAAAATGGTAATTTTGTTGGCTCAAATAGTGAACAAAAGGGTGACGCTAATGACGATTAAAAATAGGTTTAGCTCCAAGGCGTTGTTAATGAGTGGTGGAAATTTTCTAACGGGATCAAACATCCTAATGACAAACAAATGATAAGATCATGTGATACGAAATTAATGTTAAAATAATTTACATAAAAAAAAATGTTTTTACGTTTGCGTTTTTTTTAATTTTCTATTTGAGAATTTCTATGCTAAAGTGGTGACGCCAATGACGGACAATTTTAGTTACTGAAAAAATGAAAATTACCATTTATGATGATAAATCTTAACAAGTTTAATTTTAATTCGTACTCAATTTTTTTATTTTATTGAGTCAAATTTTAAATTTAAATGTGTTTACTTATTATTTTTATTAAATTGGAAAAATTAACATTCAGCGAGTGAAACGCTAGTAATTATTCAATCATTATCTTCTGGTCAAATGAAAACTTACTAACTACGTAAGCTTAAAAGTAAAATTAATGATCCAATAAAAATTATGCCCAGCTTGGATGACAGCTTGAAAGTTGTTGGGAAGCTTTTTGCCAGACCGCTTTATTTACAAATTTGTCCATTTTATCAAATTCGTGAGTTTATTTTTATTTATCCAGATTTGATTTTGTTATCGTTACACTTAACACGCGTTTCTACACTTTATCAATTTAGGGTACTTTAATCAGTTTCCAAATCAGTATTAATCGAGGATCACTGATAATGCAAAGTAATTACAATCAGCAGGGACAGCCACAACAACAGTTTGTGGGAAACGGAACGATGAACCCCCATAGTCATCCAGGAGGTAAGTGTCAAAGGTCAATTAGTTAATTCCTAACCCAATTTCGTCTTATGCCATTTGTCCTGCTGTTTCCAGGGTACATGCAGACAATGCATAGTGCGCCTTCCACGCCCACTGGAGTTGGCTACCCAAGTTCTGGCAATTTTCCATTTACACAACAGCAACCACGAACTCCTGGCCAGGTACTTGTGTTAAAGTCTGTAGTTACGCGCTTTACGTCTTCATAAGTAGCAGTAATAATTTGCTGTGTTCAAGCAGAGCGCTGGAAACATGGCAATGCAAAGTCCAGGAGGGTATGGAAACATGAATCCAGGCACAATGTCTTATTCACAATCGCAGCAGTATTCTCCAGCAGGTTCAAAGAGTCAAGTCAGCGGTGGAGAATTAGTTCCTGTTCAAAATCAGGTTCAAGCGCCTCAGCAGCTGCAGCCCAGAATTCAGGCTCCAGTCCAACAGGTTCCTGCTCAAACTATTCCAAAAACGGAGTTTAATGCCGCTTCCTTTTGTCGTCTTGGCCAAGAAACCATACAGGAGTTTGTTAACAAGATACATGAAATGTTCGGCTGCCTCAAAGTTACACAGCCTCCGGACGGGAAGGCCTTTGGAGCTGGAATTGACAGAAAACAAAAATTGCACGAAATGTTGAGAGCCGTAAAGGCTCTAGTGAAACGCCTCCGTATTATATATGACAAAGTCGAGGAAGCCTTTCCTAGTTCTGAAAACATGGAAATGGAGGTTCAGGTGAGCAAAGATAAACTTACCTAGAAATTTTTAAGAAGACAGAATGTATAAAACTAATTCTTGCTTTTAGAGTTTAATTCCTTATCTCAACGACAAGAACGATATGATAAAAGCGGAAGACATGGAAATCGAAAGTGCGCTAGAGGCACGCAAGTCTACGGAAGCCTATCGCCTCGCTCTAGAAGAACACCGGGAAGTAATGGAGGTAATAAGACAATTTCTCGACAACTGATTTGACACTTTTCTGGAATAATGATTTACTTTGTCCATGTTAGCAAGTAACCATGAAAAATCGGCATTTGAAGGAAACTATTGACCACCTCCGTCAAATTATATGGGACGTGAATACCATGCTGGCCATGCGCAAGGACTGAATTAGTTAATTAAGAACATACCTTATCAAAGTATGAAATCAAGCAGTGTACTGAAATTTTTAATGGTTTATGTTTATTGGTTTAAAATTTGTCTCGTAAAAGTTCGATCCAAGAATATATTAATTCCAAAAAGATATTCTTCATGATTGATTATACTCCTTGGAATCGTAATGCAAACTTTATTTAAAAATATGTATATACATTTTTAAAATGAATTTATTGAATTTTTCGAATTAATCCTTAATTTAATCTCTCCTTAAAGCTGGAGAGATTAAATTAAAATTTTGTCCAGTTAGCATTATTTAATCTTTTCTTTACTTCTGTCAAAGTCAAAAATAGCTAAATAGCTATGTATTGTTGAAATTTAAAATGGAATTATTTTTAAACACTTTACGGCAGCTTTAGTCCATGAGAGGCAAAAATAGTTCAGTTTAAAAAAATGTATGACTGGGTCCTTGATTTAGGCAGCAGCCTTATTAATTTGGTCTAAATGGCTAATTTCCGTACTAACAAAACACCAATTTTAAAATTGGCGTTGAACTGGTGTAACTGAACTGAACTGTGAACTGAATTGGTGTAAAACACTTGAAAGCTTTCGTCTAATAATTCAAGCCATTAAATCTTGCAAATTCGATGGGATTGATAAACACCAAATCTATATTGATAAAGTAATTGTAATCTGGACTCAGCTTACGTGTAAGGTTGTTACACTGCGGTAGAAATTAACCTAGCATTAATAGTTTGTGGGTTAAATTGGCTCATTAGCTTTGTGTGTGTGTGTGTTGTGCTTTTAGTTTTTTTTTTCAAAATGTGTTTATACGTCATTGTACTGCTTGGTCTTTCCACATATTCCGTTACTGGAATTGAACTGGCCTTCTCTGCCAGGTAACAAATTGAATAATTAATTAATAACTAAATTAGATATAATAGAAAATTATCCATAAAATATAAAACTAATATTATTCTTGTATTTCATAGAGATTTACCGTCAATGGACATTGGGAATGGAGCTCCAGATCCTTACGTGATTGTGTACTACGCACGAAATCAAACTGCACCGCTCGAATTTGTAGGGGAAACTGGATACGTTTTGGACAATCGAAATCCTGACTGGACAGAAATTTATAACGTAGTGTACCATGGATTTGCCGATGAAGTATGTGCTTGTAAATGAAGATCCTTATAACTACTGAAATACTCTAAAATTGCGCTTCATTTAGTTGGTGAGGATGGAAATTTATGACGCTGATTCGCCGGACGCTGATGATTACATGGGATTCGCTGACGCTACGCTTCACGAAATTATTGAAGACGTTGATGGAGTACTAAATAAATTTCTGATTGGCGGAAACCCCGGCGGAGGTGAACTGGTCATCAAACGGCAATAATAATTGTTCATACTTTTTTTTATAAAGAGCATTAACATTTAAACACAACAAATGTTTGCTTACCATGAAAATTAACTTAAGCTTGTTAGAATGCGAATAACACTAAAATTTTCCACTTGACCACTTTCTTCACACTTGACCCAGTTTATTACATTGCAAAGAAATCCGCTCTGCGGGAATGTCAAATAACGACCCTTTACCCTTTTTTTACATAAAAAGAAATCACTATTTATTATTACCAACCAAACACAGGTTTATTACTAAAAGCTGCAACCATTTGTTTTGTATTTCTTTTTAGAAAAGTTTAAAAATGCGTACTATCTTCTTCAATTGACTATCACTAATTCTAAAATTATTTAACTATGATTTTTTTAATATTCTGTACTAACGTAATTACCGCAACCTTCATTCTACCACTTCCACGTACAAGTAGGTTGTCTCACCTTGTAATTTAAAGTTTGAATTAAGAAAGAAAACATATTGACTGTTTCTTCAATCTGAAAAAAAATGTAATACACAATTATATTACATAAATATAAAAATGTAAAAATAAATATAACTTCTAATATTTGCTAACTTATCAAAAAGAAGGACATGTAGTAGGAAAAAGCTTACCCTCTTCTCCGTGGGCTTTCCACCGCCATGCCCAGCATTTGTCTCAATCAGAATTAATAAAGGGTTCGTCTGAAAACGATTTAAAAAAAAGTTACCATTACATTGAATTCGCACTGAATTTTAAATTTTCAATGCTGACCTGCCGGGGACTCCTTCCCACAACGTATTGAAGCTCTGAAATGAACTTGAATGAATGGAGAGGAACGACCCGATCGTCATGGTCCCCTGTCATGACCAATGTTGCTGGATACTGAATTCGATTGTCCTTGGGAAGGTGTACGTTGTGCAGCGGTGAATAGCTCAATAGGTTTCTAAAGTCCGTTTCATTGTCAGAAGTGCCGTAGTCAGTGGCCCAGGCGTAGCCGATGGTGAACTTTTGGTATCGCAGCATGTCGAGTACGCTGAAATAGCATTGAAGAAATAAGTTTTTTCTATATAAACCTATTGTGCGTATTCCATACCCAACTTGCGCAACTGCAGCGCCAAAGAGTTCCGGTCTTTGATTTACGCATGCGCCAACAAGCAACCCACCGTTCGAACCTCCCTGAATTGTCAACTTCCCTGGCGAAGTGTACTTGTGTTCAATCAGATAGGTAGCAGCAGCTTGAAAATCGTCGAAGGAATTCTGTTTGTTCAAAAGTCGTCCTCCGTCGTGCCATCGCGCACCATATTCACTGGATTTTTTTTAATGTTAAAATTTAATATTAAATAATTCAATTAAAAAAAAATTGGCATCACATCTTATAATTACGGTAGATTTTTTATAACCGCTTTTAGTTAGCTTCTGTAGGTTTAGAATTGAAATAGTGTCTCGTAACGAAAAAGTCAGAATTCACACATACGGCGACTTGCCATACAAAGAATCAACATCCGTACGATCCCCGTGCGCTAACTTACCCTCCGCCCCTTATGTTTGGAATCGCAACAATTCCGTTGAAAAGCTGAATAAATGCAATGCGCGTTTCACTGAAAGATGGTTGCAAGGAAATGTCGAATCCACCATAACCGTACAAGAGTGTCGGGGCGTTTCCTTCTTGTTCTAGACTCTGTAATTGGTTAAAAAAAACTGAAATTAATATGAAATTATTGAAAAATATTTGAATACCTTATACCTTTTTATGGACTATAAACATCGGCACTGCGGTACCGTCCTTGCTGTGATAGAATATTTGCTTGGCGATATAGTCTGCGGCATCAAATCCCTCTACAGTTGATTCTCGATACAACTAGTTAAATATGTAACTATAATGCAATTCATAACCTACAATTTTTAATAACAAAAAAATGAATATAAAATATTGTTTTCAAATTTTACCATTTCAGCTAAAATTTCGTATATCGTCGTATGCATTTAAATTCACGCAAATATTTGATTGATAAATATACTTTACATACATATTTACCTGTGGCTCAAACGTATTTTTCTGAAGATCAACCATTAGTACTTTTCCAGGTGACAAGAACGAACTCAGTGAATAGAAAAATTGAGTGTCTTCACGCCTTCCCGTATACGAACCCACTGTGGCCACGCCCACTTCAATTTCACCAATCAATGAACCGTCCCTAAAACGTCGTACTTCCAAGGCGCTTTTCACATCTCGAATAAAGCAGGTCACCAACATATCCCTTAATACCATATGCTAATTAGTCCCCTGTAATATTTTTTGGTTAATTAGCTAATTACTTATTAATCAAAGAAGCCCAGCTCAGGACGTTCGTTTTATGCTCTGCTATTAACGTCGCCCAGTATTTCTCTTCTGGATGATCCAAATAAACGCCGATGATTTTGTAGTTTGGAGCGTCCTTATTTGTTCGGAAATACATGATTTCTCTATCATCAGAACTCGTTACATACTGTACAGAGGAGCAGAGGTAAAATCAATCAATTAGCTAAAGCAGGTATAATTAATCAAAATTAGTAATTATTTTAAAAATTTGAGGTGTATGAGGTAAGGTTAGCGATTTTACTCGTACTTCATATCGAGCATCGTCCTTAACAAAAAGCGGTTTAAGTTTAGGTGTTTTCAGAGTATAGTTGGAATCTACAATGGGTTTCATTTCCGTGTAATAAACAAGGTTGTTGACGAGTCCTTCAGCGGTCCAAACAACCAGATATTTTTCATCTTCAGAGATTTGAACAGTTCTGTTACAAAAGACGATGTGTTATTGATATTCAAATTCAAGTAAGTGGAGCAATATTTAACAGAATTTACGTAGTTCTTTTAGGAAATTCCGGAAATTCGACAATGAGTACGTCTTCCTCTTGTTTGGTTCCAATTCGATGGAAAAATACTTTCATATTCTCATTGGCCGTCGTTTCAGAGCCATCTGCTGTGCCATTTGTTGCGGGATAAGCCTATTTTAAATGAAGATTTTAAAGAAGATTGAAGTTTTTTTTTTAATTCGAACAAAAAGAATCGCACAGCATAAAAGATGCCGGTGTCTTCGGCGTTCCACTCAATTCCGGGCCACTTCGCATTGGCCAAAACTTCGGGATAGTCAAGTCCAGAAGAGACATTTCGGAAATGAACTGTAACCCAATCGGAACCCTTACTAGAGAGGCCGTAGGCGTAAATATTGCCAGTATTCGACGGAGATGCTTCCGTTATGGCGACGGTTCCGTCTGATGATAGGATATTCGGGTCAATGAGCACTCGGGGTTCACCGTTGAGACCGTTCTGGACGTATAGTACGCTGGAGGAATTCGTATTGAAGTATGAATGAAAAATAATTTCAATATTCAGGTTTTTTTGGTGTCACTAGCATCATAAACTTTTTTTTTCAAAAAGTCAACGGCACGCAAACAAATTTTTAAAAAATTCGAGAAATTTTGAGCTGCATCAAATACTTTTAAGTGTCTGGAAATGAAATTGAAAGTTTTGTGAAACATTTTTTAAAGTGTTGACGATTGTTATTGATAAAAAAAAAAAGTAAATTCGTATGAGAATTGACTTCCATTGTGAAAAACAAATGCTAATTCAATTGATTTTCCACGGATTGTATTGTTCATAATTTGAAGTAAAGCACGGTTTTTCAAACTACTATTTAGTATTTAAAAATTATATACCCATGATTTTGTAGGCCTGTCTTGATAAATGTAAAGTAGAGATCACCCCGCCTCTCGGGAACGCCGTATTTTGTGTAATCCAAAATGGATTTGAGGCGTTTTGCAATTGTATCCCTTCCCTCTGCATTTTTCAAAAATGGCGTCGTCAAATTATTCTGAGCGTGAACAAAATGCTTCGTTTCTTCTGAATCGGGGTCTTCTAGCCATCTATAGTAATCATAAACCTGCAGAACAAGAAAGTTAAAAATAATTTAATCTATTTGTACTAATTTCAAACATATTCTAAACACAAAAAAAAAATCACCAAAATTATTTCATATTGGTTTTTAACTGATTATGACATTAAAAAAGGCTTCTAAGGGAGATTTAAGTGAAAAGGGGTTATTGCAATTTTTTTTAATTAATTTCAAAATTTGAAAATCAAATCAACAAAAATGGAAGATCGAGACCTGGAAAACAAATTGTATGTCTGCCAATTAAAATTTTTCCTGTGTCTTAGGAGGACACCTGTTTGGCTTCAGTGATTACCAAAAATTCACCTTGGTTCCAAAATAGTCGTCAATGACGCTGGAGTTTCTCCGTACTTCCGGATACTGGAAACTGAACTGTGACCAAGGGTAGGCCCCCGAAAGGGGTTGGTAACTAAAATTACTTTTGCCAGCCTCTACCAACGTTACAGTCTTTGCAAAAATTGTGCTTATTAGGATGGGAATTAGTAATCGAGTACAATAACGTTTAGCGTATGCCCCCATTGTGGACCAGTAGAAACGCTTGAATGGAGTGGATGCAGAAGGAGGGGACGGTATTTGCAGGTTAATTTATTTTATACCCGAAATGCAGATTCCTTGGCAGATGGTAATGATATTAACCTTGATCTGCAGGTTTAGCCTAACAAGGAACCAGAAGGCGCTTGGTAGTGGATTCACAGGTTTAATAAGAAATCAATTTAGGGGGTATTGACGTAGCGTAGCTAATATACTCCCTTAATTAAATAACTTGAATGCATTCATCACGAATTCCTAATAAACAAGTTGAGATTCCAATTTTTATAGGATTATGTAAATGAAGGCTTATGTAAGAATTGGATACAAACAATTCGTTTTAGCTATTTTCTGCTTTTTTGGGAAGCAAGTAATAGGAGCTAAAATAAATGGCCTAAAAAAAGGAATTGACATAATTAAAATAATTAATTATTGTTTATACTAATCATCTTCGTATTTCGTATTTTGAGATTTCTCAAGTTTTTTAACTTTGAGGTCAAATTTGACCTGAAGGGCTGAAAATCGAATTCTGCGTCAAAAGCACTCATCGTCATAAGTGGTTTGAGCCCGTAAGTACATATGCTGGGGGTAAAGCCAGAGAGTATTCTCCCTAGGGGGTCAAAGTCTACCTTCCAGGGTCACCAACCACTCACCAGGATTTTAGATTCGGATTTGCAAGCTTAAACCCGATTTTAAGCATTCGAAATCGAACAGGAGGAGTTTCATAATATAAAATCGGCGATATTTCTTTGATACATAAGTATAAGTATGTTATCAACTTTTGCTTCAGACTGAATTTTACTTTTGACTTTGTTATTTTATAGCTCGTGATCAAATTATTTAAAAAATAAGTTCTTGTTTAAATACATTATTTTTATTTAATATTTTGGTAATATCTAGCTCGCACTCCCAAACCCAGAGTCCACAAAATTAATAATTGCTCTTAAAACTATGTCACTAACTCTTTTAACATTTAATAAATATTTTGAACAAAATGCTTTTAAAACAGAAAGTTTTTTTTTAACAACCAAATGCTTGACAACAATTTCATTTACGTTTCAAAAGAAAACCAAATCATGTCGCAACATTCAAGAATGTTTTAACCAAGGCCGTTAAATACACGAGCTTCACTATAGGTTTTCCTCAAACTGTATGTTGCGCATAAAAGAAAGGCTGATTTTGGATTAATTAACCAAATTTTACCTGTAATTTCAGGTAAGAATAATAGTATTTACAAAAGACTAGAGTCTGGAGAAATGCATAGAAATTGGCTCCAAATTCAAAATCTAATATTTACCAAATCTCGACAAAATAAATTGTAACTCCTCTTTCTTTTGTGTATTCTTCTAAAGTTGTAAAAGTGTCAGAACAAAGTTTTGAAGCGTGAAATAAGTAAAATTAGGTATAATTGATCTCCTTAATTAGTAATTAACTCATTGGTTAAATTACCTAATTCATCTCATCAATTCTTCCCTGGATCACATTTACAGTAAGTAAAATACGCAACAAAACTACACCGCATGTAATCATAACGCCTTATCTTTGTTTACCCAAGTTCCCTTGTTCTAGGCATGTCAGATTACAAGAGGCTGCGATTGAAGTAGTTCCTGCTGGGAGCCAGGAATGTAGCTGCCTCGTAAATCGTTTTTAATGCCATCACATTTCTAGTCAAAGAAACTATACCATCACCAGCATTCTGGGTTGTGAAATAATGGTTACAGAGGTCTCCGTACTTTCACACGACAACAGTCAGGTTGAAATGGTAGTTAATTAAGCATTTATAAGATGTGGATTTGATATAAACAATGACAAACTTTTTTTGCAGGTTCTAAATAGGTTGGAGGAAGTAGAGGGTTCCGGAAAGTACGACCATAAGAAGTGTACAGCAGTGCTGGATCTTTGGGATATCTTCTCTGGGCTTCCACCTGAGTCTTTCGCCAATTACCCGCATGTCTTCACACGATTAGTAAAGTAAGCCAACCGTAGATTCCTCAAATAATAACCCAGCCCGATTTTCTGAACAGCTTAATCGATACGAAAGATTTTCTTATCGCGTTCTGCGGTTGCAATGCAGTTTGTATTTTTTACCTACACCGCGTGCAAACCTCATTTTTTGTTTCCAAGAATTATTTGTTTATTTGTTTTTTATTCAAGGGTCGTTTCACGGACCATACTGGGCGGACTCTGGGCAAAGTTACAGGAAAGTTCAAATTCGAGATTACGCCATAATCTGACACTTGTACAAAGTCATTTGGAAGAGGTATCATTTGAAGATGGGAAGTTACACTGTCAAGCAGTATCTTCCTTACTCGACACGACTCCTTGGAAGAAACAATCGGTGACGGACATATTGTATCCTACGGAGGGGATTCAAACGCTCGATAAAAGTAAAAAGAAACATGAAATTATTCTAACCAATCATCCTCGTTTTATAGTCTTTGCAGAATTTGTATGAATTGCAATTGTTTTCAGTTGATGTTTTGCTGCTGGAAGAAGGGTGGATTTTACTGCAATCGCGACTAGAAACTTTGACTGGGCTTCCCGAGCCTCTACTGGCCGCCTTTGCTGAGGCCTGCGTTCTCAAATCACAGGCACAGTTAAAAGGAAAAGAATCTGGAGAAGGAAATTCAAACTCATACTCTGATCTCCCAGTTGAAAAATTCTACGAAATTTTGTGTCTTTACTCTTTGGTTATTGCCAGGCAATCGTCGGACAATGTGAGACTAAAAAAATTAGTCATTTATTTATTCTATTTTCTTCTAAACTAATAATTGCTATTGGATTATAGGAATTTGCGTACCGGAGATTTAACTCCTACTTGTCCTCATATCAGGACTTGCTCAAGGTGCTGGAAACTCTCGTCCTGGAGAGCCCGCTCCGTCTCCAGCCAACATGGAAAGGTTGGAGAAACAGTGCTGACCGTTGCCTCGAAGTGGCTGAAATGGTTCTTCGTAATGCCAACGAACTTGAGACAGATGGCTCAGAA
>VYYI01001073.1:0-22495 GCA_021029175.1 Bilobella aurantiaca
AAGTTGCTCTTGCTTTACAAAAATTTACAAAGATTAGCATTGAGAAGATGCAACCAAGATTTTTTTTTTACTTTTAAGAGATCTCGTGCCATCAGATAATGAACAGAAAAAAAAAACGTTAAGAAGATGCGTCCCAGAAAACGTCTTCGTTTCATGTTCATTAAGCCCCTTCAACAAACCCCTGTTTTTTTTGTCTGCCTTTCTGATTGAGCTGCATTTGTAATTATTTCTGAAACTTTTGGTAATCAGCAATTTTTTTATTGCAAATTGAGCTTAAAATTTGAAAGGTTTCGTAATTTCGAAAGTTATACGGACTGCATTGCTCTTTTTTTTAAAGAATTTTGACAATTAATTCAGTGCAGCGTGTCACTGTGCACTATCACTTTTAAAAATCGTTTTATGAACCACGACACTGTGACTTTTCATCGCATTTTTTGGCACAGATGGAATGACAAGATGAAAAAAAAATTTTAATGAGTGAAAAAGTGTGACTTTTAAGAGATAAAAATCACACGCACTTGTGGCTTTTAAGTGTGCTTATTTTTTAATGCTACTTTTTGTAAATAAAGAGATCAGCTCCTGTTTCCTGTTCTAATTTTCCAAGTTCAGATTTTCAGTTTCATTTCACTTTTCAAGTATAAAATTACATTAAATAAAAACTTTGAAAGCAAAAGTTATGGGGTTCAAAGTTATCCAAAACAGTGTTAGTGTTAAAAGTATTTAAAACAGTGTATTAGTGTTCAAAATTTAAAAAAAAAACTCACATTGAAATTTCAACAAAAATGTTTTACGGCACAGTGAACCCCGGTTTAATCGAAATCTAGTAGAAACGCTAAACTTTTTTTTTACTTTATCCCAACTTTATTTTATCTGAATTACAACTAAATTTGCTAAATTTGTTTACTTTATCTGAAGTTTATTTTATCTGAATTACAACTTAATTTGCTAAATTTGTTTACTTTATCAGAAGTTTATTTTATCTGAATTACAAATAAATTTGTTTACTTTATCCTAAGTTTATATTATCTGAATTACAACTAAGTTTAAATTGTTTACTTTATCCTAAATTTGACACACCTGAACTGCCACTTGCCAAAAGACTGTACGTTATACGTAATTAATCTGAACTACATCGAAAAAGCCTAGTTTATATTATGTTTAGTTTTTAAACTGCGTTCTAGCTTATCCGAATTGACGCCAACCGGGGTTCACTGTACATGGCAGTGGTAACCTAATCTTTTACAAGCATAAATCACCCTTCACTTAACTTATTATTGCGAAATAAGTGAATCCCCGCTGTGCGTTCCTTTTGAAAGGCTCTCAACACCCCGCCCAGCACCCGCAACTGCATTCTGGCGTTGTAATTAATTTTAATGGGATTTTGCTACGAGAGCCCCCTCATATATGAAGGCAATTTTTTGTTTATGCAAAACTAATTGTCACATCATCTCATTTAGACAGTGCGTGAGATGAGGATGATGCAAAAATAAATTGAGCCAGCCTTGTACTTCCCTTTTCAAAATAAATTGAGCCAGCCTTGTAGTTCCCTTTTCAAAATAAATTGAGCCAGCCTTGTACTTCCTTTGAGGCTTGTACGTCTCTTGACTTTGTCAAAATATTTGGAAAGCACCCCAAAGTGAAACTCATCTTCTTAACAATGAAGAAGTTGCTGAGGCAGGGACTTAGTTGCGGTTGAATTTGTTTTTATGCAAATTTAACTATACAGGAAGGCAACAGTTTCTTTTGACCAAAAAACTGCACTGTCTAAACATAAGCGAAGATTGAAAAGCGAAACCTTTACCTGTCTTACCTAAAAATCAATTTCGACTTTAAATTCGTCCCGGGAAAGCCACACAATCATTCAAATCAAAAATCAATTCTCAAACTTTCAAAAACACATTTTTTTGTTCACTTAAAAACCCACATTACAAATAATTGTGTAAGCTTTTTGATTACCGAATTCTATTGAGCACTAATTCTTTGTCATTGTTTGTTATGAATATTTGCCACTTATTAAATTCTTTTGACACAATGTGCTCATAATCAAAAAATTAGATAATTCGGATCCTTGGCACAATGAAGGAAATTTAATTAAATATGGAAAACTTAAAATTTGACGAAAAAATGATTACAATTCAGCATTTGATGACAATGATGCAAGTTCCTCCAATTCGAAATTACATGAAAAATGATGACGGCAGTTCAAAATCGATGCAAGTTTCAATTTAGAATTTGATGGAAAATGATAACAAATTCAAAATTTGAAAAAAACAATGCAGCAAGTTCAAAATTAAAATTTCATGAAAAATGATGTTACTGGATCAATTGTAAAGTACTTAATTTAGCTATCACTTATTTTATGTACGGAAAAAACTGTGTTTTTTTTTGTTTTTGTTTTTCCTTGAAAATTCCTGAACCTTAATTTAAAATTCGGTTCACATCATTTCACTTGCCGCTACTTTTTTTTTGCGTCAAGAATTGGTTAAGTTAATTAAGTTCATGGGAAGAACGGTGATGGTCATCTGAACTGACATCAAATCGAGGTAGATGACATCAAATTGAGAGATGACATCAAATGATGCTGATGGCTGATGGCTCAGAAAAAGTGTCAAAACTTAAGATGCAAAAAAAAGATTGCGGGAAGGAAACTGAATGAGATTTTTACAAAGACAAAAGAAAAGCAAAAGCTAAAAAAACTTGCAGCATCCACCCTATGAATTTTGTTGCATACAACAATGTGTACATTTTGTGCATACAACTTTGTGTACAAAAAACACTTTTGTCTTCATTTTGTTGAACACCACATTTTGTTGACATATTTACTCGAGGGGTACTTGAGGGCTCTTTACGAAAAAATTCTGAGCTATTATGCTTAAGGAGATTATCTTAAAATTAAAAGCCCTTTCCGCTTTTGGGCGATGGTTCGGAAAGTACAGAGAGTTTAGTAAATGCCGCTTTCTAAGTCGCACTTTTCGTCAATCTGGTGCTTATACAACAAACTTATACTTATTACGGCGTTCTGAACCTCAAAGTGCCAATCAGAGAAGCCAAAAATTTAAGTGTATTAGAAGAACTATTCTTATAATTTATGCACAATTTAAAGGCAAACCTTCTTAAGTGATTTCCTATTAAAATAAAGCGTTTATAATTATTCCACTTTCTCCATTACACCTCTTAATTAAGCTTAAGAATTCGCTCTCAGAAAGATTGAAAGCAAAACTTACTTTGAATCAGAACTTACTATGAATCAGAACTTATTTTAAAAACAAAACTTACTTTGCAACATAACTCATTTCAAAAAGAAAAAGTTACTTCGAACCAAAACTTATATCACCAGCAAAACTTGAAACTTATCTTAAAAAGAGAACTTACTTTGAAAAAAAAAACTTATTTTAAAACCAAACTTTACTTCGAAATTAACTTATTCCACAAACTTAACTTATTTTTTTAAACACAACTTACTGTGAAAGTCAAACTTACTCACTCTGAAACCAAACTTATTTTAAAATTGCATCTTACTTTGAAAGTTTAAAAGCCAAACTTTACTTCAAAACAAATCTTAACTTGTTTTAAAAGCAAAACTTACTTTAAAACCAAACTTATTTGAAAAGCAAAACTTATTAATTTAAAGTCAAAACATATTGCGACGATTAAACTTTGAAAAACAAATATTTAAAAAAAAACTTACTTTGTAAAAAAAAACTTTCTGTTCTGAAAAAAAGACGTTGTAAAATGCAAAATGCAATGCAACGCTGTTGGAAGCACACTGTGTACACAAATCGTTATTTTCGACACGCAAGTTCTGTGCATGCAAACTGGCGCTGAGCATTGATCAATATTCAAGGTGGGTGGTCCGTTCTAGTTAATTAAAAAACGTCCTCCAATTCACTATTCTATTTTAAAATAAAGTACTTTCACCTGCTTCAAAAATCGTGATCAACTCTCAAGATGACCTCGCGCTATCATGCACTGTTTTTCAATTATTCAAGTCACAGCAAGACACACACACAAAAAATCGAAATCAAAACAATTTCGAAAAAAAAAATGAAGCGGTCGTTTTAATCCTCATTTTCAACCCTGCTTTCAATTAAAAAACGAAATTTCATTTTAACAAAAGTCATAATTCCCTAATGCTCAAACAAGCGCCTTCCCTCAATTAGCACCTCCACTTTCACGATGAATTACTCAAAAATTCCCTTTTACTCAAAATTACTCAAAAATTCCTTTTTTTTACTCAAGATTACTCACAAAGTCCTTTTTTCTTACCTGTATTATCCAAGAGGTAATTAGGAGGAGTAGAAAGGTAAATTCCCAAATTGACCACAAAATCCTCTCCTTCCGGCCGGATTTCATTTTTTTAGTTAATCACTGATTTTCAAAAGCACTTAGCGCTTGCAGCGATCACTTTAAATCGTAAATCGCTTTCCTTCTTAGCGCTGAATCGCTTTTGACAGATATAAATTTGAACTATCAATCACAAGGATATTGGCATCTTGCCCATCAGACCACTGATTGGAAAATTGCGGATGCTTGAGAGGCACTTGAGGGAAAGAGGGTGATGCTGATTATGAGGCTATTGTTATGCTCTGTGATCGTGCTCTTCTGATTAAAAATAGAACACTTAGCCGGGGCTAACTCCACAGATGACACAGCCACAATGGACCCCTTAAGTGCCCCCGTTTGTGGGACCCTTAAGTGCCTCCGATTGTTGTGAAGCCTACACCTTGAGAATGCACAAGTGGACACCACTCGGACCGGCGGAGGAGGAAGTGGAGACACTGTTTGCTCGGAGGAGACAAGTGGAGGAGTGGGACAAACGTACTTTCGGAGGGTACTTGGACTGCATCTGCAGATGAGTGGTAAGTTGGGGAAGGGAGCACTTAAGCAGATGCAAAGAGGGATGAAAAAGTACTGCAAAGGGATGAAAAGTACTGCGAAGGGATGAAAAAAGTTTTGCAAGAGGGATGAAAACTTTCTCCTTGAAATCTGAAATCATTATCGCCGCGCACTATCTACTTTTTCGCTTTAGTTGAAAATGTCAGATTTTCTTTTGTTTCAAAATGGCCCCCTTCACAACCCTTAAAAAACGTTTTTTTCATTTGATGCTTAGGACAATTCCATTCACTGCTCCTGCTTTATGTAATGAAAATTCTTTCTTAATTTTGGGGGATGAAATTTTTCCGTAAGGACAAAGGAAACTGCGATTTCATCTTCCGTTCAGCATTTTCATCAAGAGAGCGGTTATGCCAACGGTCTTTTGCACCGTGGAAATTCCGTATTGAACCCACGGTGAGGCGGTCATCAAACCAAAGTTGATCAAATTCTACCAAAAGATCACATTTGAATGGACCGTGTTCGAAACCATTTTTGCCGAGGGTGAAGTAACTATTTTTGTCCTAAATCTTTTACCGTGGGTGAAGTAACTACGATTCTTACGTTTTTACCGCGGGTGAAGTAACTATGCCCCTCCTGACGAATTTGCCGCGATTCAAGTAACTTCGCCTCTCCTAAACGTATTTCCCGTGTGAAATAAAATTCTACGCAAAAGCAACTGCCGCGGGTGAAGTAACTATTCCGTCTAAAAAAAAATTCGCTGATTCAGGTTCCAAAACGCTAGGCGATAATTTTATTGTTCCAAAGCGGTAAACGCCAAATTTAATTTTTTCAAAATGGTAGACAATTTTATTTTTCACATACCGTTGCGTTCAATTACTAATTGCAAACCATAAATGCAAGACGCAATTATGCAAATTAGAAACGCGAGAAGTCTACCTGTCCAGGAAAAATCGTGGCATCGCTGCACATGCGCTGAAATTCGTATCTGTCGCTTGCGTGAATCTTACAGTCCATCTCCTGGTACAACTGGATCAAATTGATGACATCGCTGGAAGCGTACTGGATCAATTCGTTCGTGAGGGGGCGTGTCTTCCACAAGTTGTTGTTTGCGCGATACTTGTAGCGGATACTTTCCTTGATGCTGTTCTGCGGCAATTTGTACTTCTGACACAATTTGTTGAGTCTAATGCGCATGCGCTCGTTCGTAATGAACTTGTGCGCAATCTGCGTGTCGAAAACCGGCTGAAGACGAACACCGAACTGTTTCTGCAAGTTGACACGGTCACCGCGGCAGTCGTGAATGATCTGGAATTGACAATCACGCAACGATTAGTGACACGTGACAGTCACAAATTGACTTGGGGGAGTCACAGTTGTCACAATTTCGACAATTTCGGCGTTAAAACGCTAAAAAATAACTTTAAGGATGATCGCTTCAGATTTAAGTTTAAGCGGGCAATGACCTTTGACCTGAAGACATTTGACCTTTGACCTCTTACCTTAACAATGCTCGGATTCTCCAAAATCGTTTTCAAATTCCCGCTCAAAATCGCTGGACACGTGAAGACGTCGAAGAGGTACACGCGAAGGGACTGGTCAACGACTTGGACGAGGGTCACTTCCCCTCCGACACGCCCAAGCTCCACCCCCTCGCAATCCAATCCAATAGAATCAGCGTAGAGAAGCGATTGACACCTGGCGTTGGCCGTGGCCAAATCGCTGATCACGGCGCTGCTCATTTTTGCCAATTTTCAGTTGACCTTTCACTGTTAATGAAGACTGAAGCGCTCCTCCGCAGAACGAAAACCCAAATGCGCTGAAACTCTCGTTTATATACCATTTATTTATCGCTGCCATTTTAATTGAGAAATATTTTGTAGCATCTTTACAATTAGCGGCGCAGCAAATCAAACGATTTTAATTAGCATACATGAAATTGTTTCGAGATTTCAAGAATTGCGTTTTTGAGCTTGTGAATCAGCGTTTCGGCAAATTGCAATTCCAGTGAAACGCACTTCGTTAATTGAGAAATTACTCAGATTCGTAATTTTATTTTAAGATCTTTGTGTAAGACGATTCTTAAATCACAATAATTTTGCAACGCTGATTTATGGATTTTGGCTCGATTGCTAATGAGAACTAAAATCAACTGTAAAGTGTTGTAAGTGGTGCTAAAATGCTTAATGAAGCGTTTTCAAAAATTGCTAATGCTGAATACGCTGAACCATAAAACTAGATGATTTTGATGGCAAATCATGACTGTTGATGACAGAATACTGAGCGGATGTACAGTATCTCACCTAATTTGCATATTCCGAATTTAGTCTTCGTTATGCAATCGCTCTTGCACCGTGGAAATTGTCTTGATCCACACTGTCGCCTTATCAGAGTAAAGTTGATCAATTCTATCAAATGATCATTCTGCGGG
This sequence comes from Bilobella aurantiaca, assembly GCA_021029175.1. Classification (NCBI taxonomy): domain Eukaryota; kingdom Metazoa; phylum Arthropoda; class Collembola; order Poduromorpha; family Neanuridae; genus Bilobella; species Bilobella aurantiaca. The sequence continues at coordinate 7,265 of VYYI01001073.1, forward strand.
TGAAGTAACTATTGCTTTCCTAAAATCTCAACAATTAATTTGGTGAATTTGCATGTATGATTGTCTGCAGGTGAAGTAACTATTGCTGTGCAAAAACCCTTACGCAAAAGTTCCAAAACGGTAGACAATCATTTTATTGTTCATGAACCGTGGAGTCATTTGCTAATTGCAAAATTGTAGATGGTTAATAAATCTAAGATGTAGATGTGCAATTATGTAAATCAGAAAGGACGTTTAGCTCTTCGAACGTAATTGTAGCATCTCTGCACATGCGCTGGAACATCTCTCGATCGCTTACCCGAATCCTGTGATTCATGCGCTTGTACAATTTAATGAGGAAGAAAACGTCTTGAGTTGCGTAGCGAATCAGCTCCTGCGTCAAGGGGCGTGTCTTCCAAATTGCGTCATTTCTTTGAATGCGGTGGATCCTGTCCTTGAGATTCTGTCGCAACTGGTACTTTTCACGCAAAGCGTTGAATCCAATGCGCAAGCGCCACTTTTTTCCGATAATGACCATGTGCGCTAGTTGCGTGTCGAAGACCGATTGCAGGCGGACTCCGAACTGTTCCTGGAGATTGACACGGTCACGGCGGCAGTCGTGAACGATCTGAAATTCACGAACGTTAAGCGTATAAACCATCGTGAACATTTCGTGAGTCGTGATCGTGATTCGTTATTTTTTCAATCGGTTTGTGATTCAAACTGATTTCTTTACCTTAATAATGCTCGGATCCTCCAAAACTACTTTCAATTTCCCGCTCAAAATCGCTGGACACGTGAGGACGTCGAAGAGGGACACTTTATTGTCGTGGTCAACGATCTGGATCAGCGTCAGTTCACCTCCGGGTCCAAGCTCCACCCCCTTGCAATCCAGCCCAATGAAATCTGCATCGAGAAGCGATTCACACCTCAAATCCGCCGCTGCCAAATCGCTGACTACAGCGCTGCTCATTCTTGCTAATTTTCAGGAAACGCTGAATACCGTTGACGACAGAAACGCTTCTCCACAGAACAAAAAATGAAATACGCTTTACATACCTTGTTTATGCAACGTTTTCTTGTCGCTTCCCTTTGAATTGAAAATGATTAGCGGCGAATCAAAGGATTTTAATCATCGTGCTTGAAATTCTTGAGATTTCTTAAACAATGGCATTCTTGTATTTGCGCAGGTGCATTTCCCGCGTTACGCATTCTGGGTGGTCCTGACGCCACTCATTCCCCCGGTAATCTATACTTGAGAAATTACGCGGTTGTACCCATGTGTCCAACGATTCATAAAGACGTAGCTGAGGGTGAAGTAACTATTTTTGCCCTAAATGTTTACGTGTTGTACATGCTGAGAGTGAAACAACTAATATATGCGATGAATGTTTATATGCTGAGGGTGAAGTAACTATTTTTGCCCTGAAATCCTAACTATTGATAATTTCACGTGTAATCGTTGAGGGTGAAGTAACTAAAAATTGCTGTTCTAAAATTTAGAAAAAAATGACAAAAGTTCCAAAACGGTAGACGATAATTTCATTGTTTAAAAGCCGTGGATTTAATTGACACTTGAAAAATGCAAATGTAGATGCAATATGCAAATTAGATGTGCTAGACGTTCACCTGTCCGGGCGTAACAATCGAAGCATCCTTGCAAAGGCGCTTGAACCTCTCTCGGTCGCTTCCCCGAATCTTGCGCTTTAAGTACTTGTGCAATTGAAGGAGATTGATGACGTCCTCAGAAGCATACTGGATCAGCTCCTGCGTCAAGGGGCGTGTCCTCCAGATTGCGTTATTTCCTTGTAGCATCCCGCGAACCTTGTCCTTCAGCTGGTTTTGTCGCAACTGAAACTTTTTACACAAGTCGTTGAATCCAATGCGCTTGACCGCTGCGTAAACGATATTGTGCGTGCGCAATTTGCGTGTCGAAGACCGGTTGCAAAAGGACCCCGAACTGCTTCTCGAGACTTACACGGTCACGGCGGCAGTCGTGAACGATCTGAAATTAACGAACATTTATGCATTGCAGCAATAGTTACTTCACCCTCGCTTCTTACACCAAAGAACGCTTTTAATTGAAGGTCACACAAGGCAATTGAGATCTTTACCTTAACAATGCTCGGATTCTCCAAAATCGCTTTCAATTTCCCGCTCAAAATCGCTGGACATGTGAAGACGTCAAAGAGGTAGACGCTCAGGGACTGGTCAACAATCTGAATCAGCGTCAGTTCTCCGCCAGGACGCCCAAGCCCCACCCCCTCGCAATCCAAGCCAATACAATCCGACCGGAGAAGTGATTCACACGTGGAATCCGCCGTGGCCAAATCGCTGATCACAACGATATTGCTCATGATTCCTTGCTAATTTTCAGCTAAATGACGAAAAAAACGATTAACTTAAATGATCGAAAATTGATTGACTCAAATGATCGAAATTCGAAAAACGATTGACTGAACCTTCCAATTAAGCAAATGAAAAAGCCAGATGCGATGCGCTGCCCGCTGCGAACCTTTGTCTACTACACCCCTACTCATTACTTTCCGGTGTTTTGAATTTTGCGCGTAACTCTTGTGCAGATAATTCGTTAACACAATGCTTTATAACAGTTTATTTTTGTACTTGTATATGCTGAGGGTGAAGTAACTATTGCAGTCCCAAAATCCTTGTTTTGCTGCTTCCTGCGGGTGAAGTAACTATTTCCTAGGCAGAGGGTGAAGTAACTATTTCATTGGCAGAGGGTGAAGTAACTATTTCATAGTCCAAGGGTGAAGTAACTATTTCTGTACTAAAACACTAGTAGCCAAATCAAAAGTTCAAAAAACGGTCTGACGATCCATATATTGTTCAAAAACCGTACATCAATTATTGCTTAAATGGCAAAACGTAAGCGAACACGAAACGTCAATTAGAAGCGCTAGACGTTTACGTAAATGTAGCATCTCTGCACATGCGCTCGAACCGCTCTCGGTCGCGTAGCCGAATCTTGGGATTCATGCGCTTGTACAATTGAATGAGACTGATGACGTCTTGAGCTGCGTAGCGAATCAGGTCCTGCGTCAAGGGGCGTGTCTTCCAAATTGCGTTATTCTCTTCGTACATCCCCTTAACCTTGTCCTTGAGGTGATTTTGTCGCAACTGGTACTTCTCGCACAAGGCGTTGAATCCAATGCGCCACTTCACTCGGAAAATTACCATGTGCGCAATCTGCGTGTCGAAGACCGGTTGCAGGCGGACTCCGAACTGCTCTTGGAGGTTGACACGGTCACGGCGGCAGTCGTGAACGATCTGAAATTCGCCAACGTGATCAACCATCGTGATCATTGAGAATCACTTCGAACGGTGTGATTGATTTCTTAACCTTAATAATGCTCGGATCCTCCAAAACCTCTTTCAATTTCCCGCTCAAAATGGCTGGACACGTGAGGACGTCGAAGAGGAAGACTTTGTGGTTTGGGTCAATGACCTGAATCAGCGTCAGTTCACCTCCGGGTCCAAGAGCCACACCCTCGGAATCCATACCAATGAATGTCGATGCGAGAAGCGATTCACACCTCGAATCCGCCGCTGCCAAATCGCTGATCACATCGATACTGCTCATGATTCCTTTGCTAGTTTTCAGCTAGCGGAAATTGATTGAGCGGAGAGCGACTGAATATTCATCAATCAATCATCGAGTAAAAAAAATGCCAAAAAAATCTATTGAATGTCATAAACAGAAAAAAACAACGCATCAATTTCTCGGTGATCCTACGGAAACAAATTTTTTTCGGTAATCGTACGATTGAGAGATTACTCAAATACGCATTTTACGCAAGATCTTTGAAATGTTTTTTATTACTCAGGGAGTAAATTGGAGTTTTATTCTTATTCTAATGGGAGCTAAAATCAATTAAAAATTATTCTGTATGAAGCATATTGTAAAATCTTTCTTTTTAATTTTACTTTTTCGGTTTTACCTTTTTTTTTACTGAATTAATTTTTAAAATTAAAAAAATTTACTCAAATGTAAAAAAAAACACTTGATTCTAATGTTGAAACATGATTTTTGATGATAAACATGACTTTTCATGTCAAAAAACGACTTTCGATGTCGAGAGCATGACTTTTGATGTCAAAAAACGACTTTCAATGTCGAGAGCATGACTTTTGATGTCAAAAAACGACTTTCGATGTCAAGAGAATGACTTTTGATGACAAATTCCTGAGTGGATACAAGTTGAGCATGTCACCTAATTTGCATATTTGAGGTGTTGAGTGAGGAGGTGATGCCTAGGTGACAAGTGGAGTGATGCTGAAGATCTTATTTTTTGGACCATTACGCAGCATTTTCAAGATCATCTGCATTCCATTGCAAAAAGGACTTGAGTGAGTGGCGATGAAGTGATTGACAAACTGTCTTGAGCAGGATGCAGCCCCACCGCCCCCGCCCCGCCCTCACCCACCAATTAATCCCAATTTCCCAATTTACAAATGTACTAGGATAATTGGCTTAGGAATATTGTCCACTGTCATGCGCCGCTGCCAAGGCTAACAGTCCACCTCCCCAAGTGGGTCAGCCCCACTTCCAACATTGTTGTTGCATGCAAATTTAAGTTCACACTTTTTTCAAGTGCAAATCAAGTACACACTTGAATAGCAGATCTGTGATTATCACTTTGAACTACTTCACGAAAAGTTTTTTTTTTTAATTTTAACCGACTTGAAGACAAAGGTCTCAAAAATTAAGCAAAAGTTAAATTAAATTCGCTAAAGAATAAAATTGTGGGCGGCGCAGGTCACCAAATAGAAACTTTAAAAAATTCAATTTTCAAATCCGGGTGAAGTAACTATTGTTTTTTCCTGAATTTTAAATCTCACTCATTTTCAAAGAAAATATTGCACTCGCTCAAAAAAAAAAAAACTTTTCTCTGATATTTTTAGGCTAACTTAAATGCAAATTGGAAAAATTGCAAATCTAACTTAACTTTTATATCAATCAATCAATGATTGATTGACTTTTATGTGTTTAGGTTGCACTTTCAACAAAATGTCTCAAAAATAAAGGCAAGGTAAAAAAAATTGCACAAAAATAGTTACTTCACCCGGATGACGGCGGGTAACGCCATGCACGTATTCCACAACCAATGCAGCATTTACACCCACTTTCGAAACTTGGTGCAGGTGCAGCGGTGCAACCATTGTGCAGTCGTACAATGCGCCGATCAATACGACTACAACAGCTCTTTAGTCTCATGCCTGTCATTAATTGACGACATAATTAAAGTGTTGGCGCACTATTAGTGCATTGGTTACAGAGTGTTGCGCGGCGAAAATTAAGTGGTGACATGAGAAAGCTATTTTTGGCATTAGTAATTATTTTGACGCGATGTACATTTTTTACCGTTTAAGTCGCAGAAGTGAAAATATCAAAAAAAAAAGCTTTTGATTTTTTTTTTCGAAATTCAATCATGAACCACTCCACTGAGGGACTAATTAAAAACGATTCTCTTAATTTCTTCCTTTCAACGTACAGAGTGCCTCTTAAAAAGTCCTTTTGTCTAAGGCATGGCAGCAGATTAAAAACCATTAGTCTCCTGATCAACCAATTGTCATCACTTCTGCCCATAAATGCGATTCAAGTACCCTACAGTATGCCAGTATTCATCAGTATGCAGTATCCCTCAAAGTATTTCAGAAGATACTCTTCCTTTCCAATTAATTTCACTTTCCTTCAATACCTTTTTTGCAGAGCAAGGCCCTTCTGTTGCAAATTGAGCGGAGCAAGACTCTAAAATTTGACGGCTTCACTGTAGCAGGATATGACAAAGCGCCCTGTCAGCCGCTTTTTTGCAGCGATCAAGTGTCAATTGTGAAGATGATATCTTTTTCAGAAATGCTAAATATCGTAAGACAAGTGGTTATGGCACTTTGGCGCATCACTCATTTTTTTAACAATGCGTTTTTTTTATCAGCGTTGTTATCGAATTTTGGGAGCTTTGAAAGGATGACAAAGCATATTGTTGATCAATTGTGACGCTTCAATCGCTTAAATCGCTGATTTCTAATTTTCGATATACCGTTCAGGATTGGTTTGGCATTGGCTAATATTGGCGCAGCATTGTTTCCAAGTTCCGGGAGTACTTTGGAGAAAGTAGTTTTCCAAAAAGTAAAATAATTATTCCGTTTTTTTTTTTCAAAATCTAAAACGATACTTTTTTTTTAAATTTTCGAAATCAGATAGAGTGCTTTCCATCAAAAGAAGATTTCTTCTATCTATATATTTGTTAAAATTTTGAAAAAAAAAATGTCGTTTTTACAAAAAGGTTTTGATTTTAAGGTTTTTTGAATTTTTTTTCAGTGAGATGATGAAATATGAGTTTGACGATACATTTCACGTTTTTCTTTCGTTTCAGCTTTCACATCCAAAAAAAATCGAGATGATATTTAGCATTGATGCACTGTTACACATGGGCTGTAAAGTGCTGTCAATCAAGTGCGCCGAGAATTAGGAGGTGTAAAATAGTGTATGTTGAGAGTGTGTACACCTGTAATTAGTCAAATCAATAGATTTCCCTTTCATCAACAGAAAATCATCAATTAAAAGTGAGGCAGACGATCAGACAGAGCGGCGAAAGGATCCATTAACTTTATCTCGGAGCAATCCAATCGTTTGTATTGTTCTCTTGTGCTAACCGCCAATTTCTGATTGCACAAATGTAAACGAAAGCAAAGGGAAAAAAATGTAATGAGAACAAAATCCTGTTCTTGTAAATCGTAATTAAGCGTGCGCTTCTTCAGCATGTAATCTTCAGCACTCTTGTCAAATGTCATTTTTACAGGAAAACTCCTCGGGGGCTTTACAAGGTGAAGTGACAAGAAAGGATAAGAATGCTGCTAGGATACTTGGCAGTATTTTGTACTTGACAGTATTTTCGTACTTGACAAGTATTTGACAGCATTCACTTTCTAACAACGACTGAAAATTCGAGCAGGGAAGAAGGAAATTTTGGAAATTGAAGAGAGAAGTTCTTATATGTAATTTGAGCCAGAAGCCTGAAAGGTTCTCCAATTTCTCATTACCGCACTTTGTCATCAACCAATCAGGAAACAGAGCCCCACTTTGTCAACCAATCAGGATCGCGGAAATTCAATTCTTCAAATACGTATAATTTTCTTTACAATTACCGACAGTCAATTTCAATTTGGAAAATCAATTTGCAGCGCATTTTAGCTATTACAACATTCCATTACTGCAGCTTTCATTGTAGTTTTGTAACATTCAGGCACATTTTTTTACGACGCTGTTTTGCTTTTTACGTTTTTTAATAATGTATGACTGTAAGTATGTTATTATTTTATTTACGTAAAACGTTTTGTTTAAGTAAAATACAGGGTGTTTACCGAAGGCCGGATAAATTCATTATTTATTTTCGCGATTGATGTTGTTATTATTGCCGACATCCAGTCGCGCATCGCAGCGAACTTTTAAAAAAAAACGAAAAAAAAAATCAAACGTTGAAATCCTTCCGATATTTAACTTCAATTACTTCAATTTTTTGCCATGAAAGTTCTTTGGGTTAACTTATGAGTATGACAATAATTTACTAATTAATTAGAAATACCAGAAAGGCATGATCGAACATACCGTCGAAATAAAACTGTGCTACCGAATCATGAACAATTTTAGAAACTGATTCCCCAAATTACCAAATTAAAGTAACGTGAAGTTAATTATCTTAAGTTAAGTTAATTCTAAACTCCTGTAGATTCTGCTGAAGACCCCGCAATTTTGGTTTGTTTGGTTGTTGTAACCTTGCGCAGCCAGAAAATACGGTTGTTCACTGCTCGAAAACTTTTAAACCTTACCTAATTTTGTCATATTAATAAGGAAATAACATTGCAAGTCAACAGTTTTCCCATTTATCACATATTGGAAGTATTGGAACAAGTTGAGATTTTTTCTAAATTTTCGAAAGCTACTAAATTGCTGCTGTCGGCATTAAAACGAGCAAACTTGGTTGTCACTAAGGGTTATTACTATTAATTTATCCGGCCTTCGGTAAACACCCTGTATATTATTTATATTGGGTAGATAAAATTGTGTGGATTTTGAAATAAGTATTAGTAATTATCTAATCGATTAAATTTGGCTTTTAATTAGAAAGCCTTGTTTTATTTTACTTAAATTTTGTTCTCACAATCGATGGTTCAATTCAACATTTCTACCTCACGGAAACCCCTAGTCATACCCAGCATATCAATAGGTTACTTCAACTCAACGAAATGTCGTGAGCTAAAGAAGCCCGTTCTAGGAACACAACTCTTTGGCCCCCCTATTTCATAAAAAAAAACGGTTATTAAATGAAATAGGATGCCCACATCTAGTACTGGTGGTGTAAAGTCGCAAAAAGAAAACTTTGTGAGATCGTCCTCCACTCTAACCTGCCCCATTCACGCACTCACGATAAGAGGCCTCCGATTTTTACTATATAAGGCAATTAGAATAAAAATTAAAAATTTACACAAAAATCCCACACGGAACACGCTATATAAAAATATAGCCAAAATTGTTAAAAAAAAACGTATTTGCAAAAAAAAAAATCTCTCTCAAAATGTACATTTTGTTGCTGAAAGCGTGCGTGGAATTCTGTGAAAGAATGAAAGCTTCCACATAATAAATTACTTGACACAACAAAACTACGATCAAATATTTACAGACGAGGCGACGCCATTTTGCCTTTTCGTAAAACGTCTCATGATAGTAAAATATTTAGTGGTTTGAATTAGGTTATGAAATATTTACTCTCAGTAGTTGAAAAGTCTTGTTTTTTTTTTATAATTAATTTTTTAGCAAAGTAGGAAATACTGAGCTGGGAGGATCGTATATGTCTTGATAATACATTTTACATGGAAATTTCTATTTGAAAAGCACATTTCAGTTCAAAAATTGTTCTCAACTATTTTTTTCTTTTCAGTAAAAGTTTTTAAATAAAATAAATATAATAATAAAAAGTCAAAATTGTAGACATGTTTGCACAAGACACTCTGTCAATCATCAGTGTCTTTTGCAGCGTGGCTACCAAAACGCTTATTGGTGGAATTCGCTATGAATCGAAAATAAATCGCTTTGTAGAAATTTGCGGTTCGATTTTTGTCATAGGGAGGGCGCTATCCTACTTGGAGAATCGTCAACTGCTGCCTAATGTGCATTGAAGTAGGAATTGTGACAGTGATTGTTTTAATTCTACTGTTTGAACGAGTATCATTTAGTGAACTGTTTACAGTACTCTGCTTTGCATTCATTCTCATACTCGATGCTCTAATCCAACATTTCTACATCACGGAAACCCATAGTCAAACCAACCACCTCAACAAGCTACTTATACTCAACGAAAATTATCGTAAGTTTACCAGTCCCCGCCACGTGACCTGTTTGGGTCATGAAGGGTGCCTAACCAGGTCACATGGCAGGGACTGTCAACTGAATCAGTGATAAAAAAAAAGCATTTAAGCTTTGATGTAAAAACAAATTAAAATTTGAAAATCCAAACAAGACCGTTCTACGTTCAAGAGAAGTCCATTTACAATTTGTAAAATTTTCGACTTGGGATTTTGATTATTCTGCTAAGGCGGCCGTCGAAATTCAGTTTTGAGAAATTCCTGTCCCCGAACGGGCTTGTTTGGCTCGTTGAATTTTTTTTTTGGTGAATTAAATATTTTAATTTTAAATACATAATTCTACTAATTCTAAAGAATAATTCTACATATTTTAAATTAATATTGAGTTATTATTTTGATCTACTAATTTTGTAGAAGAGAAGTTGAGCGTCAAACGACCGGCGGCGGACAGAGTGTCTAAATTGCTACGTATTATTTCAGCGATTGTTGTTCTTTCGCCAGTCGTAGAGTATCCTGCCTTTTTATTCCTCTTTGAGCAGGATTGGAAAACGATTCGGTTTTTGCTATTTCTGGCCGATAAATGCTACTTAAACGTAAACGCTGTTTCAGCGATTGCTACAATTTCAGCGTCAATTGCATGGCTCCAGTGCACCATTTACTTTGCCTTCATCTTAGTCGACCAATCCTCCGTCAATTTTTGGCTAACCTCAACCATTGTTCCGTACGTTTATTTATTAACTTTATTAAAATGACCACCGTAAAAATGAATTCCGTAAAGTAGCGAGATACCCTTTTACGATCCTTTGAAGTCACCAGTGGACCCTTGCGAATTCTAAATTTTATGAAAACTAGAATACTTTTTCATAATTTCAGGGCTTCTAGAGGTTAAAATCGGTCCAGCTGTTCCCAAGTTAAATTGGGAGTGGACGGACGGACGGACTTGGTATTGAGCATTGCCATAAAGTAGCTTTTGCTAGTTGAAATTTGTTTTTAAATTGTAATTGAAAATGCCAAACAAAGCCGTCCAAGCACAGAAAGGACCCTTAAAGGACTGAAAATTTAGACCTCAAACTTGAAGGGGACCTCCTTCAAGAGTCCTCTTGTAGAATAACGGGCTTGTTTGGCTCGTTTTCATCGGCTTAAAATAATATAAATAAATAATATAAATATAAAATATTCTGTCAAAAAAATTGGAGGTACCTGTGCTCGAACCCGGGTCTTTTGAGGTTTTACCTGGATGTCTTTACCTATAGGGAACAGCAGCAGTCGGATTAAGTTAGAGACAAAAAATACTCGAGATATCTTCTATGTCACGCACTTATGTTATAAGTTTTCTGCTTTTATTATATAGGATTATATAAATTTCAATTTTTGTACCATATATAACTAAATGAGCTCGTCCTAAGACGGGAGTACCCTTAAGTCACCACTGGCAACTTTTTTGGTCTGCATTTTCCCCTCCCCCTCTTGCGCTTGCCTCTTTCCTTGGCACATGCGCAATAGTGCCTGACCACGGCCCACGAAGTACCTTTTATTTAATAGTATAATTTACTCGCACACACACTGATCAAGGGCTTATTGTTTTCTAATTGACTATGACAAAGGTGCCTGTGAGAAGCACTTCCGGATCCTCTACCGGTCCCTTCAAGTCCTCCATGAGGACGCAAATGTCATGCTGCGTGTGACCATTCCAGGGACACAGTACCTTGCTGCTCTCCTCCTAATTATCGTCAGCTACTGCGCCGTGGCATTGAGCCGTCACTTCAACATATTCCTCACCGTTCAAATCGGGCTCATTGGATTCAGCGTCTTTGCCATTTACTTCATGATGATGGAAGTACTCTCTGAAATAGGAATACACTCCCTTAAGTACCCCTCCCTTCATCGAAGGGTACTTAACTCCCAATTCAGAAAATCATGTCGGCCCATACGTTGGAAAATGGGCGATTCGTACTATATCAACAAAAAGACCTTTCCCTCCATGCTCAAAAACGTCATAACTAAAATTACCATTAAATTAATCATATCGTTTTCATAGACAAAAAATTTATTGAGGTTATATTTTGAGTTAATCATGTTCTCTACGCGTAAAATAATAATAACCTAACCACGCTCAAATAACCATAAAACCATTATGAGCTGTTTTCAAAAATACTTCCGAGCAAGTAGTGCTAAATCAAAGTTAAGTTAGAGTTAAATGTGAAGGTAGTTAAATATGACGGAATATGCTTAAAAACGTCGTCACTAAAGTTCTAATTAAAACTAATTATCTCGTACTTTAGGTTTAGTTATTAAAAGCCTTGTTTAACCTAACCTAATACTAACCTAAACCTTGTCAAACATAACCGTAAGCCATTACCGTATACAAAACGTGTTTACCATAAACCAATCCTAAACCTTAAAAGTGCAATTTCACAGAGACGAGAATGATTGGAGTTTTTTCAGTTTTAGAGTGTTAGGTTTATAAATTTCTAATAATAAAGATAGGTTAAACAATTAATGACAAACAATCAATTTAGAAGCAACCAGTTTTTTAAAATTCACTTTTTCAAAAAAAAAGGTTCCTTTTAAAAAAAATGGTGCTTTTTAAATGCTTCCGGAAGAACTTGGTTGCCTAAGGTGTACTTTGTCCCTTGATATGTTCGCGCCATCGCCTATACAACTCCCCGATGTTGCCAACCTCCGCCTCGACATACTGGATCATGGGACGTGTCAAGGGACGCGTCGACCAGAAATTCGATTCCGTGGCAACGCTGTGTTGAAAGTAGACCTTCAGCGGGTGTTCCGGTAGGCGGAGTCGCTGACAGAGGTCGCTGTGGCCAGGTGCATTCACTTCCGTTTCGCATGTGCTTTTGCAAACGAATTGCATGTCAACATCGAACCCAAGCGTAATTCCGTGTCTTGCAAAGAGGATTTTGTCATCGCTTGCGTCGTGCATAACCTAAAAGATACTTGAATTGAAGTAATCGTCTTTGTCAAAGTTCAAAGTTCAAAATTTTGAATAAAGAGTTAAAAAAATTTGGACAAGTAGTTCAAAAATATTGTTTAAATTTCACAACTTTGTTCAAAATTAGGGGTTGGAATTAAATGAAGGGGGTACACTTTGAAATCTTTGCCAAAAAGCCCTCCTACATTCTACTTCTAGGCAGTTTACATAAACCGAGTCTTGTTTAACAAGAGGAGTAGAATGTTAGAGGGTTGTTTGGCGCAACAATATCTTCTACGTAAGACAAAAAATGTTCCCCTTTCGTTCAATTGCAATCAAAATTAGGTCATCATGCTACATAAGTTGTTTTGAGTAAAGTCCTAAATTTACCAGAGGTAAAGCGAGACTACATCTACATTTTGTGAGGCACTAAAGCGATGTCCACATCGCAAAACCTATAATTTGTGTATTTATTTTTTCTCACTATTCCAACCCCACAATTTTCCAGCAGCGTTTTCAATTTCCCGCTCAAAATGAACAAAAAATGTTCCCCTTTCGTTCAATTGCAATCAAAATTAGGTCATCATGCTACATAAGTTGTTTTGAGTAAAGTCCTAGATTTACCAGAGGTAAAGCGAGACTACATCTACATTTTATGAGGCACTAAAGCGATGTCCACACCGCAAAACATATAATTTTTGTATTTATCTTGTCTCACTATTCCAACCCTACATTCTTCCAGCAGCGTTTTCAATTTCCCGCTCAAAATGGCTGGACAAGTCCAGACGTCAAAGATGAGGATTCTGGAGTCGAATGTAAGGACCTGGACAAGGCTCAGTCGTCCATCGGGACCTTGCGGCACGGCTTTGCAGTGGAGGCAAAACGCCTGATTTGCGGCGGCTAATGCAGCGCACTTGCTATCTGCTGTCGCCAAATCACTAATTACCTCAGAATCAGAACTATACATTTTGCTAACTTTTGAGTTTTTCTAATTTCTAAAACAACTATGAAATTTATTACTACCTACTATGGATGTTCCCGCATGCACAATGCAACAAAAAACACAGAATCGTCTTGTGTCGATGTAACCAAACCGCAAAAAAAAACTCCCTATAAAACTTCCGCCACATGTGGTCAGCCTACTTCCGTTCAACTCCAATTTTGTGGCACTATCAAACTGCTGGTTTCCTATTAATTAAACGAAGGGGGAACACATTTTGTTTTAGGTAGAAGAATTTATTGCGCCAAACTACCCCCTAACATTTCTACTCCTCTAATTTAACAAGACTCAGTTTAAGCAAACTGCCTAGAAGTAGAATGTAGGAGGGCTTTTTGGCACAGATTTCAAAGTGTACCCCCTACATTCAATTCCAACCATAAACATTCCATACGCCTACTTAATGTCTAGTGTAATACCTTTACTAAAAGCAAAATTACCTTATTATTTACCATTACAAAATTCTTTGTAATATGGCTACGCCAAATGTGAAAGTAAACAATTTATTGATGAAGTCAAGTGTCCAATTCAAAAAACACTTATTAAAATCTTATCTCAAGTATTCTTTTAGAACAAATGTTATTAAGTATGAGACTGAGCTGGTAATGTGCAACGTGCAGGTGACCTAAAGGGAGTCGGAAATTTTTCTAAATTTAAAATAGAATTTCTAAAAGGAGCAAAATAGTAATTACTTTAAATGCAATTCCCTTTAGTTGTAGGAAACATTTCAATAGAGAGGTATGAAGTTAACTATACTATTTTGCCTATGTAGTATAGATTTATAACCACCAAAATTAACTTCTTGTAAGGAGAAATTAGTTTACAAATCAAGAAATAAATTTTTAGTTGACTTTTAATTTGAAAGAGATTGAGAAATCCTCTATGTCACACACTTACATTAGGAGTCTTTTGCTTTGATTGTATAGTATTATAGCAATTGCAATTTCAGAACTTAAGTTCTATCGGCTTCAGATGCATTAAGGGCTTATTGCATTCTAAGGGATCATGACAGAAGTGCCTGCAAGAGGCACTTTCGGATCTTCTACCGTTCCCTTGAAGTGCTCCATGAGGACGCAATGTAATATACCACGTGACCCTTTCAGGGACACAGTATCTCGCTGCTCTTCTCTTAATCATAGTCCCTTTGAGTGACTACCTCAATGTATGCCTTTCTCACCATTTAAATCGGATTCATTGAATTCAGCGTCGTTGCCATTTACTTCACGATGGTGGAAATAGAGTTGGAAATTGGAATCAACTCTTTTAAGTACCCGTCTCGTACAATTTTCATTTTCAATAGCCTGACTTTGTGTATAATTTTGGAAAATCAATTCACAGTGCAGTGTTGCCGAATGAGCAGCTTTCATTGTCGTTTAGTAACATTTGGACATTTTTTAAAGAAAATATATAGCGCCGTTTTGTTGGTTTTTTAAGTCTTCACCCCTTTTTTTCTTTTTAAAAGTGAATAAATATGTAAAATAATATAAAATATATGTAAATATATATTTTAATGTCTATAAGAAGTGCAATATTTCATTATCGTAAAACGTTTCAGCTATGTCAAATATTTGGATTGATTTAGGTTAATAAAATATTATTTAGTCCGTTTCAATTAGGTTATGAAATATTTACTCATTCAGTAGTTGAAAAGTCATGTTTTTTTTACTTAAATTTTAAGTAAAGTAGAAAATATTGAGCTGGGTGGAGCGTGTGTCTTGATAATGTATTTTACATGGAAAATTCTATTTGAATAGCACATTTCAGTTCAAAAACAGTTCTCAACTTTTTTTTTGTGAGTAAAAGTTTTTAAAGTAAATATAATAATAAAAAGTCAAAATTGTAGACATGTTTGCACGAGACACTTTGTCAATCATCAGTGTCTTTTGCAGCGTGGCTACCAAAACGCTGATTGGTGGAATTCGCTATGAATCAAAAATAAATCGCT
>VYYI01001074.1:0-22493 GCA_021029175.1 Bilobella aurantiaca
CTGAAGTGTAACCGGCGTTGAGTTCCTTTAAATTCCCTGCAGTGAGACCAGAGCCAAGCACACCGACGGGCATGCCAGTTTTACCACTAATTTTGATGAGGTTACGCTAGAAATAAATATGTATAAATTATCACAAATCATGAAAAGGTATTGGAACAACTTAATTAAATCAGTTTCCAATTAGTTACTTTTGAAGGTTCTTTGATCAACTTTGGACGATTATGAGTGTTGGAATAGGTTGACAATATAGATTCACAGTCCCATTTCTTTCCGCCGTCACGCTCGTCAGTAGAACTATCATCGTCGATGGTACTGTCCGAATCATCCTCTTTCACGGCCATCTCTAAAATTTTCTTATTTAGCATATCCTCCTTAGCTTTTTCAGCTTCATATTGCTCGGCATACTGCATAAGTATATCTGATTCTGGATCTAAATGCCCTTCAATTTCGTCACAGTCCAATGGCCCAATCTCTGTCTCCTCGTACTCGGCAAACATCTTTTCGAAACGGTCATCCAGCAGCGTCAGCTGGTCATTCCGTTTGAGAACTGAGCTGGACATGGAATAGGCAGTGAAATGAGAACGTTGGCCATCTTCCTCCTCATCGCTTTGATTGTATTCAGCACGATCGAGGCTAGCAATGGTATCGTGCTCATCTTCATCACTTTCTAACTCTTCATCCTCAGCCTCTCCATCTTCGTCACTAAAGAGACCTTCCAAGTCTTCCTTGGAAATTGGCGCATCCTCTTGAGCATCTCCTGCCAATTCCATAAAATTATCCTCCAGCTCATTGTCAGGGTTGTTGTAGTCAAAGTCATCGTCCATGGCGGCGATTACATCTGGATCTAAATCTGGTCTGGGCCCTGAAATATTAAAAAATTGTAATAGTTGAAAGAGCATTTAAAGGAGTGAGGATTAGGAGACCAGATAAAATTGATAGAGCTACCATAGCTAGGAGCTGCCTTATTCAACAGTCCAATGTCCTCTACATATTCCGACTCAAAAACGGACGAAGGAAGATTCAGCTTAAAACTCTGCAATCAAATTTAAACATTAAAAGTTTTGGGCCGGGTGTTAGTAAAATCCGCCCGCGTTACCTTAATTTCTGCTTTCTTGGGAAGATTTGCATGAGGATTAAGGTCCGGGGCATATATTCTTTCACACAAGTCCCATTCAGTGTTTGAAACCTCTTGAGAATCCCGAAGGTGTTGAAGGTAGTCGTAATCATCATCGAAATATACGCCATATTTTCTTTCTTCTTCTTTCTTTTTGCCAACCTGACAATTTAGCAATCAAATAATTTCCATGATGTTGTTTGTACAACATTTGTGCAGGTTTGTGTACAAATTTAAAAAAGGACATGTTCTAGATGAAGCAAAAAACGAAACATACTTCGTTAGCCTTGCCTCCTCGGCTGTTGCCAGGAGCAGCAGGCTCCGTCGATGACCCCGCTTGGTTAATCGGTACCAAAACCCTTTGTGGCGCGTTCTCGTCGGCTATCAGGGGATCCTGTTGTGATCGATGAGCCAAGTAAAACGTCACAGCATTCTTCTTCTCGATAAACTTCTTCTTCCCAGGCTGAAATTACCAATTAAAAGTAAAAACATATGAAGAGGATTAAGATATTAGCACTGAGCACTATGATCTAACATGTGTCGACCGGCAGATTACTTTTTAAAGTAAAAATTTTCATGTTCAGGATCAGTCAACCACTTATTTATGTAGCTTACCATTATGTAAACCAATTAATTAAGAGGGCAGACACCAACTTCAACAGTCCGAGGTCCGGAGTTTGATGATGACTTACAATCCTACTAATTAATATTTCCTATAAATTATTCTAATTAATTCGACAATCAATTAGCTGAATACTTGATTAATTAATTGTGAAAAACTTGACTGATGAATTGAAATGCGGAAAGGACAAGAAAGAATACAAGTCAAGTTTTGGATCTTTAACAAAACTGCTGATTTTGAAATTGGCGCTATTTGTAGCCACGTGACTATTGGCACATGTTTTCACAATTCTTTTTAAACTTTCACTTTAGGCACTTCGTCTCTTTTTTGAGGTGCTCACTGACGTCACCAATCAAAATTCCTCCTTCCTCAAAATTCATCCTTCATCTGCTCCTCGTTCTTAATTAATTTAAGGAAGAAGGTAAATTACACTCAATTACCGAGTATTTACCGGTGTTCGTCTACACAGAGTTACTTTACACGGTAAGACATCTTTCCAATTAACTAATTACCTTTTAATTAGCGTAATTCCCACTTACAGACTTAAGGCATGATTGATATGTTATTCAAAACATTTTAGTTTTTTTTTTGGGTTGGTTCCAATACTTCCAACAATGAGAAGTTTGGGCGTGCGCGTTGCATGATGAATTCACTTCCGTTCACATCGCATTGACTAATTAGCTTCATTCGTAATTAGTGTGCAGTTCTGCTGTGATGTTGTGATAACAAATTACTTCAATTTGTTGTAAGGTTTGGGTTGGGCTAACATGACATTGGATTTTTAAACTTAACTGGAATATAAGTTAACAGTCAAGAAAGTAACTGTTTACAAAATATTAACTTTCATTGTACAGAGGTTTCAAGAACGCCTCACTTTTTGGTCCATGTGCTACTAAAAAGTCTGCTAGTGCTTGTTGTTTTGTATTTTCGAAGCACCCAACGCGTTTTATATAAAGGTTTAAGCGGGCTGGGTTCTTGGTTGTGTTGAGGCGTTGAAGGTTTTATGATTTATTTGGAAAACATTTTTTATACTTTCAAGGATTGGCTATTGAGATTTTGGTTCCACATATAACACAACTGTAATGCCGAAGAATAAAGGAAAAGGAGGTAAAAATCGTCGTCGAGGAAAGAACGAGAATGAAACTGAAAAGCGTGAGTTGGTTTTCAAAGAAGATGGCCAAGAGTACGCTCAGGTCACGAAAATGCTGGGGAATGGTCGTCTTGAGGCCATGTGTTTTGATGGTGAGTAGGAACTTTTTGTATTTTCCAAAATAATTTTTTGTTTGCTGTTCTTAAGAACCTGCCCTTTTTGAATAACAGGAACGAAGAGGTTGTGTCACATTCGAGGAAAGTTGAGGAAAAAGGTTTGGATAAATGCTGGTGACATTATCCTGGTAGGATTGCGTGACTATCAAGACACAAAAGCCGACGTTATCCTCAAGTACACACCGGATGAGGCCCGGAACCTCAAGTCGTACGGTGAATTCCCAGAGTCCGTCAAGATTTCGGAAACAGTGACGTTCGTGGACGAGGGCATGGACGATGATATTGAGTTTGACGAAATGTCAGATGCAGAGGAGAGTGAGGACGATATCGACGCCATTTAATTCCTAACTTAACAATCAGGGTCTAACTTTCATCTGAAAAAGTTCGACCAAAAATTCCAATTGAACTGCTATGCTACCCAACTCAACTGTCCAACAATGTTGTAAGGAGCATCGAGCATCTATTAAAACAATATTGCTACTATGAAACCTTTAGCATTCAAAATTACATTTTCAAAATTGCCCTCTCGCAATGTCTCTATAAATAAGCCTTTTTTCTGTTTATGCCTACAAGATAAAAAATCAAAACCCGAATAGAAAAGTTCGCATAAAAATGAGCAAAATAAATTAGTATTATTATTAAAAAGTGATCTTTGGTTTAAATCAATGATTGTAAGGTTTAAAGTATAATTTTGTATTTATGAGATTTTGGTACACGATTAATTACGACGCGACCGTCGTAGCTTAGGGATGCATAGGTCCAAGCGTCACAGTTTGACCATTCCACGGCGTACACAGCGTCTTCATGAACTTCATGTTTGGCAATAATGCCTTCGTCCAACCTATAAACAATTGCCAAAACTTTAATAATGAAATGTTAAATGCTAATGTCCAATACAGTATAACATGAACTCTCATTCAGTATAAAGCATTAGCAGCGCTTTTATCCTTACGGGAGCGATTGGCTATCATGCTCTTCCTCGCTGTCGCTGAATACAACGTGTCCTTTCGGTTCCGATGAAATTGAAGGTATGGCATGCAGTACGACTCTAGAATCACTCCCAGCAGTAAGAACTAATTGATCATGGAATGAATTGAAGCGAACTTTCCATACCCTATAAATTGGATAATGTGAAAAGTTAAAATCTACCTTATCGCTCAAATAACATTTCCCCAAATCTCTTGACTGACGAAAAGTCTCATACCAATGTGAATGTGTTCTTATGTCTTTCAATGGTTCGGTAGTATTCCTGTAATCCCAAAATCGAGCAGAGCAGTCATCTCCGCAACTCGCTAAGGAGAACTGTTTGTTTGGATTGAAGTCAACGTCTCGTACTTGGAATTTATGAGCAACCGGTAGCTTCCAAGCTTCCTTCATACATCTAGTGTCCAACGCAATGACCGAAGTGCCGGCGATGACTGCAAATTGTGTACCATCCAAATGCGGATTCCACTTGCCTCCGTAAAGACTCTCCTGCTCCAAGTTATGACTCTCTTTTACCTACTTCAACGATACGCCGTGGTCATACCGCGTGTCACAAAATTTTGTTTCGAGTTTTTGCAGTTGAATATTACTTTAGGTGACCCTCCTTCATCCACGTTCCAGATGAGTAACGTACTGTCGAGAACAGTAGCCAGACAACCCTCTCGAGTGGGATGCCATTCAAGTGTATGACACTCTTCCTTGTTGATGTCGATCGCTTCCGCTTTTAGTTCACAAACTTGCTTCAGTTCCTGGTCCGCAGAGTCAGATACCGGCAATTTCCAGATCGAAGATCTCAACTGAGCAGATCTATCTTCAAATAAAAAATTGATTTTTACAAGGGAATTCATAGCTGGAAACGCTTAATAACAAGTTAAAATTCAACATTTTTACCAGTTATATGATTGTAGCATATTCCCAGCAGTGAATTTGAAGTTGGACAACTGGAAATGTGCCATATCTCTCCTATCTTCGGCTTGTAAATTTTCTTCGTTATTTTGTTCCTCTCGTCGTCAAAGTCCAACTGATGGATTTGACCGTAGGATCGCGTCGAGAGAGTACCGACAAAGAAACGAATCGTGTCCACGTCACTGGTATGAGAGCACAGTGCTCGACCCTAGAATGTAATTTTTTAGAATAATTACGAAACTAATTTAACTAATTATCATATGTTATGAAATTTTGATTTGACATCTAATAGTAATCAAACACATTTACCTGAGTTTCCAGTCCATATATCGCTGCTGAAGCTTCCATATTTCCTGTAGAAATGCCTATCCAATTAACTAATTGAATTGTCTTAAGATTAATCAACTAATTTAATCCAAACATCCATCAGCCGGTAGCCCTTTAAAAGTAATCTAAAATATGCCAAGAATGCCTATATCTATTTCACACTTTTGTTTTTAAATTCTTGTTTATCTTTATCTTTAAATTTTTTAATTTTTTATCTGCGAGGAAAGGATTAGCGGGAAATTTGAATGTCGGTAAGGTGAAGGGCTCCACGGTACGGTAGTAACTCGGCTCAACCTCTAAAGTTCATGTTTAATTATAAGGTACTTTTTAATTAGAATCAGACTTTACTGAAAGCAGTGAGTTCTACAAAGCTGTTAAAAAAGGCAAAATAAAAATAAATTATTTTAGTAATTAAAATAAGAATGCTTGAAAGTTTTATTAGATAACGAGTATATGTCAGAATGCATAGTACAATGTCCTATTCTGAAAAGCTAAAAGTTCATGTTGTGTAGCTCTCCACAAAACCCTTGAAGAATTTTTTCAGAAGAACTCAATTTCTAGACTTCATTAGTTCATTCTGTTATTTTGAGAAAACGGATGGTTTTAGATTAATCGACTAAAAGGCCAATTCCAATTAATTAAAGGCGAAAGTACCGTTGAAGGAGTCAAGCCAATTCTCGTTAAAAGGCTCAAGCAATCCAATTCCAAGGTAATGATTTAATTATCAAATAAGTAGGGCAACGTGTAGGAGGATATAAAAGAAGGTATGATTGGCTATGATGTACTTAAGTAGTACCGTACCTAAGGTTAGATGATTAGTTTAGGTATAGATTTTTGCAAAAAGAGCCCAAATAATTATAATGTTATTGGCTTTTAGCTTCCTATTTATGTTTGTTTTCATGTTTTCTTTTTGCAGATGATTGCGAGGCCCGTTATGCGCGGATTTTCCGCGAAGCACTTCAAACGGGACTTGATTGCTACTGCCATTTTGGCAACGATCTTTGCTGGCGCTTTCCGCTACACGGTTCAGCTCCCACGGCGCCAAGCCTATGCAGACTTCTACAAGTAAAGCAAACATGCAGTATTTTCTCTAGAAGCTCTTTAAAACTTCAAAGCCAAAATCCTTGTGAAAAGGAAACTAAAGAAAGCTTTCTTTCATTCAACTTTATTTTTCCAGGACATACGATGCGGAAGCCGATTTCCAGCGTATGCGGGCCCTTGGCGTGTTCAAGTCGGCTCCACCAGATGAGCCCATCGAATAAGCCGTGTGTGCTTCATTCAGGAAGATTAGCATTACCTCTTCAATTCAAAAGCCGATTTAGTCAAACATAACATACTATAAAGTGTAAAAGCGTTTCAATCGATTGGAAAGGCAGGGCAGATTTGTCGATTCGAATGGAATAAATGGAATAGACGTTTAGTATAACAGAATAATTTCATCTTTCTCATTACCTAAAAAGCTTTATAAATTGTTTGAAAGCAATTTTAGGAAACCACGGCCCGTTTGAACATTCACACAGATCACCCTCCATGATTTTTTCACAAACATGCTACAAAATCCAAAGTCATCCAAAATACAAATCCATTTTGTCAACCTTACCATTTCATTAAAAAAAAGTATGTGTGTTCTCTTCAAAATTTCATAAAAGCATTTTTAAAAATAAACATAAAATTCTGAACAATTTTTTTAAAATTTTGAACGAAAAAAAAATTGAGAAAAAATAACGCACGAGAGAATTAGCTAATTCTGCAAATGTCCTAAATGCACTCGCCTTGACTTCTGAAATGGAACCCCTCGCCTCGGCAACCCTTTTGGAGCTGCTAATGCATTGAGTAGGAAGCAGCGTCCAAGCGCGTGCGTTTTGTAATTAGTCAGTGACTAAAGAGCCTATAGAGTGCTATGCGGCCCTGTAGGAGACTCAGCCCCTTCCGTATAGACTTCCTTGGAAAAAAAGTTGGAAAGATTGCAAAATGGCAGCGGTTGTTATTATTGTTCAATGGACAATTTAGAACAGAGCCATCGACCCCTTTCAGCAAAACCGGAACTTGGACGCTGCGTCTCGGCCATCGCTTAGGTCAAGTCACTGAGGTCAGCATGCCAACGTCCTCCCTATGTCGTGGTAAGCTCAATTAGCTATCTCAATTAACTCCTCTTGTTTACACGCTCAAATCGTGACCCGTTCGAAAGAAGGGTAAAAGCACCGTGTAAACCGTTGAACTGGACGCTGGTACTGGCCAAAGTGACCCGGAGTCACCACAAGTTTCAACATTTATGTCCAGGGCGATGGTCTGAATCTCAGCTGTGTAAAGAAAGGGCTCAATGTAGTCGGTGCTGGTCTGAGTTTTTGATTGGTTGGTCAACAAATTGTTTAGTGGACTTTTTGGACTGGGAGTAAATTGATTTGGGAAAATGATGTAGAATGTTTCATGTTTTTGTAACAGTGATTCCGTGTTGATAGGAATGTTAAACGCAAAGTTGTGTTGAAACGAAGGTTTTCAGCATTTAAAATTGAAGGGGTTTTTAAACTTAAAAGTATGCTGACTTTTTCACGCTTTATAATTTAAAGGGTAAATCGAAGTTTTTTCTGTATTTTGTAGAGATTGAAATTGCTAAATCAAGTCAATAGTTTCAGTTGTGAGTTTGGGTTATGTTTCACAAAATTACATGTAAAAATACAAATGTATGTGATCTAAAAATTTTAAGGAAGTGCTTAGGAAGTTTGAAGTCATTTAAAGGCTTTAAGTATTGCTGATCAATATTTCTCCGGCAAGCTGTTGTTTGGATTTTTGGAAGCTATTTTTGTTGTGAGAAAAGGCGTTTTTCGTTAATAATTTGCCAAGTTAAGTTTGTATATCCAAAATTAATCTATTTTACCCGGTATCATCGGGCAAAAACAAGTTCAAAAATGTGTCGTTATATATCATATATTATTAAAATTCTTCCAATTATAATGTCAGTTTTCTTTAAACTTTGATAACCTATTGGCAGGTTCTACTAAAAACATTTCAAGTAAATCGCAAATCAAAACAACTGTCGTTTCTCTCGCCGGATAAATGACAACTGCATTGTTAAATAACCGTATATTTTCTTTCTTTCAGACATGGCTTCAGAGGATGAGACCGACTTTACAGAGGCAATCGTCACATGCGAAGGGAATCTACACGACCCAGACTTTTCTACGAAGTTTCAGTTGATAGTTGACAAACTGAAAAGTCTATTATATAAAAGTACGTAACCCTGCTTGTTCTAAAGTTTGAAATTTTCAACAAGCTTTTTGGGATAATGTTCGCAGTGATCATGATCTGATTTATTTTTTGTTCTTGTGAATTATAGGTAGAAAGGAAGAAGTCTTTAAAGTGCGTAAGATAGAGCCATGGAATTCTGTGCGTGTGACTATCAGCATCCCGAAAGAAGCTGCACAAAGGCTAAGGGCTTTAGCCCAACAAGGGAACCAAGTCTTGCGGCAGCTGGGGATTCTTTCTGTTCAAGTGGAGGGTGATCAGGTAAAATAATTGAGTTTCTTTGAAAAATTCTTCTTTTGGGTACAATTTTATTGGCCATCCCGACTGATATTCATGTTTTATTTCGTTTTGCTAATCTAGGTGATATCGTTGACCTTGGCTGGGAAAAACAACGAGCCGCAAGAACTTTTATTGACACAGTCCAACTGCGGACCGAGCACTTCTGTCAACTGCCTTTCCATACCCTCTGCCTCGGCGTTTCTGTCCTCCCTAGTGCCGAACTCCCAAAGTCAATTGAACCGACAGAACCAACCTTCGACGTCTTCTCATCCCTCTCAACATAGTGTCCCACAATCAAGCGACCCAGCGACAGGGCTACTACAATCGCCAACAACAGGAGCATTACCATTTGTTAGTCCAAATGTCGTTGCTCCGAGTGGAGAATCGATTCCTTTACTTCCAAGAACCAGTGCGGCTTCAACTCCGAGGCCACTTCACACCGGTCCCTTTTCGTTCTCCAGCATGACCCATGCTGTTCATACGCTCCAGCGCAGTGACTCACTAACATTATCCACTTCTTCAGGAGGAAAGTCTCCAGTTCTTTCCTCATCCCCTTCGTACTCCTCCGTTCCCTCAGCTGGGTCGAGCAGTAATAATCTGATAAGAAGTACAAATCGAGCTCCTCCGATGCTCCAAGGAACTCCATCGACAACTCTATTGACAAGAAGTGATCAGACTCGTTTTGTATACAGTAGTAGTGATATGGGCGGCGTGAATGTGAATTCTAATCTTAATCTAGTTAATAGCAGCGTTCAGCAGAATCAGAGTCCAGCATCTTCACCATCGTTGACATCCACCCTAACTCCAACAAGTCAGAGCTTACAAATCCAGTTTGAGACAGTACCTCCCAATGGCCCTCCCGCCCCACCACCGCCTTATTCCCAGCATCAACAACAGTTCGTTCTACCTCAAGGTCAGCAGTTACAGCAGTGCACGACTGCCTCTCCTGCTCTAACCACTAACGTTCTCGTGCCAAGTGATAAGCCCAGTTCGAGTCCTTTACTGGTCAACCTTCTCCAATATGGAGACGGAGGCAGCCCTACTTCACCTGCTCCATCGAGCGGGCCACGCCAGCAGGTGACTCCACCCGCCACAAGTCAAAGTCCGGCTGACGAGGCGAGGACCTCCATGCCGCCGCCGCCGCTCTCTATATCACTGTCACTGGACAATCCCAAAGTGAAGCGATATCAACTCCTCCAGCAACAGCGAAAGTTAAAGAGAGGACTCAGCCTGGACATGGGTTCTCCCTCTCCATCTTCTCCCGCTGGAGACATGCCACCGTCAATGCACCCCAGTCCATCGGCCTCACCTATGCTTTCACCTGCCATGAGCTCCGACTCTACTTTCAATCAGCCTCAGCCTCCAGTGTCTGACACTCAGCAGCAACTGATTCAGCCTGGTGGCCACGGGGTGAGCTTGTCGTTGACCGGTGGCCCACATCAGGGCCAAGGTCAAGTGAGGCAAATGACCCTTTACCAGCACGGAGGTAATTTTCGAATAGTCAATCCGGCTCAAATGACTGCTCAGCAGTATCAAGCAGGTCAAGGGCAGGCTCTGGCCAATGTCCAGGGACAGCAGGGCTTGAAATTTTCCCAGGCGCAGGGTCCAGTACACTTGCAACAACAGCAACAGTCACAACAGATGTTCCAGCAACATCGCCTTGAGTTTCAACAGCAGGGAGGACAGACCACCTTGCTTTTGAACGGTCCTGGTGGTGGTTCAGGTGCCATTCAGCAATACCAATTCATTCAACACAGGGACAATACGAGGCCGGGTGGAGGTCAGGGCTATGCGCTTCAGATACAGAGGCCTCAGACACCCAATTCACAGCAAGGTCAAATCGTAACCTCTCCACAACAGTTGGGACTTCAGCAACAGCAACTCGTATACTCGAATCAACATCAATCCATGTACCAGCGGCAAGGAATGTATCAGACAAATATGAGTATGCAGCAACAGAGCGCGATAGCTACGAATCAACAACAAAGGCTGAATTCTGCACCTCAAAGCCAGCAACAGCAGCAAAGTGTCTCAGCAGCGCAGAATCTGCATTTCCAACAGCAAAACCAGTTGGTTCAAATGCAAAATCAAGAGTTGTTGCAAATGAAGCAGCGACAGAGTCATGAAATGCCACAATCTGGCGGGATGCAGCAGGGACAGCAGCAACAGTCAATGTTTTCACAACAAAACTATCAATTTACACAACAGAATTCTCAGCAGCAGTCCCCTGGTCAAGGTCAACAAAATATTCAGTTTTTAATACAAAATCAGCAACAGATCCAAGTCCAGCAGCATCAACAGCACTTCAATGAGCAACAGAATCAACAGGTTGGAGGAGGGCAAGGGCAGCCGAATCCAACGTTACCTCTTCAAAACCGTCAGTTTTTTATTCAAAATCACCAGAGGGCGCAGCTTGTACTTCAAAATTCTCAGCTGGGGGCTATGAGCCAAAGCCAACAACAAAGTCCTATGGCTGATCAAAGTCAACAGTTACAGCAACAACAACAACATCAACCTGATCAAGGGAATTCGCAACAAAGTCAGTCAAACTTCCTCTCCCTTCAGCAAAAAGAACAGTCACTAATGCTACAAAATTCTCAGCAACATTCGCTCAATTTACCTTCCTCTTCTGGCATGCCCACACTCAATGCCAACCGTGGCCTTCTTCCTCCTCAGAATCAGAGCTCAGGTCAACAAGTCCAGTTTAGAAACTTTATCCAGCCAGCTCGAACCCCGAACAACGTCTTAGTTGAGAATTTACAACCGTCGACACAGACCGCGGCGGCGGCTCAGCCAACCTCAATCCAAACCCCTCCCTCTAAAGCCGTGACCACTCCTACATCGGCTACCTTCGTCACACCCAGTGTCCCGCCGCCGCGACTCATTTCCTCAACTATGTACCGTGCAATCCTCAGTAGTCAAAATCAAAGTGACGACCCCAAGCCTTCCGCCAGTCAGTCGAGTGGGAAAAGAATTCGAAAGTCTTCGAAACCGCACTCCACCGGCGGGAAGCCAAGAGTTCTACTTAATCCGCTTACTGGTCATTTAGAACCGATTCCAGGTGACAGAAGCAGTTCGGAAAGTGACGAGGACGAGGAGGAAGGTGGACGAAAGGGTAAAGGGAAAGGAATGCGAGGGAAAAGCATAAGCAGAGTAATAGCGAAAGAAGTGACAGGCTCGTCTCCGACCGTAGGTAAACCACTGTCAGCTCTTGGTAAGCCAGGTAAGTTGGATGACAAACTAATTCTATTTTCAAGCTAATTCACACTAGACAAAATTTATTTTGTACCTAATAGGGGCTACTGTTGGGGCAACACAAGCTGTGCCGACTTCGTCTGCCGAACCTCCAGGAACCGTTGGTGAAAAAATAAAGCTGAGGTTGAAATTGGAGAAAAACGAACCTTCTTACAAGGTGGATGTCACATATGCCAAAAAGACAGAGAAGGCCTCGAGTTATCCTGGTGGAGTTCCAGGTGACAGTGAGGCTGGAAATTCAGGTGGTTCTATAGCAAATACGCCCTCTGAGCAGCCAAGAGTACCACCGCTTCATATCTCTCTACGAGGAAAGAACTCTGCTGTGGTTGTAAGTCCTCGAAGGGATGAACCTGGAGGAACCACGCCCACTTACAACCCCAATTTCCCACCACCACCTCTAACACCAAAGCCAGGTCATAACTATCCCACTGTAAGTACAAATAGCGTCGACTTCTCTTCTCTGCTACCCCTCAGTCAGCAGCAGGCATTAACAGCCGGAGAGCAATCAAGTTTTAAACCTGCAAAAGGGAAGAAAACCTCCTCCAAAGCATCCCGTCCAAAGGCTACTTCGAAAGAGAGTGGAACACCAAGCCTACTACCCAAAGACAAGTCCAGGTCAACTAAACCCTTGTCACTAAATAGTGATTCCAAACCACCACACCTTGAACCACAATGTGATTCCGCTGAGGCGATCTTACAGAATATCAATAAGGGTCTCACCACTTCCGGCAAAAAGACAAAGAATCGTCGGAAGTCTGAAAATATTCCCAAAGGTGGATTTGGGCTGGTTCCAATGAGCAGAAGGGATATTTCGGCACATGTGCGAGAATGCCTTCCTGACTTTCCGCCGAGGCTAACTGCGATCAAATCTGTTACAGAGAGTCCGTCGACAATTGTTAATTCAGTGACGACGACGAGTTTGCCGGTGATGCAACCAAAGTTGGAGTCAACCCCACAAAGCACGCTGGATGCCAAGAGTGACCTTGAAGCGAAAATCAATTTTCCACCTCCGCTAGAGTGCAAGCCCGCAGTTGGGTTAGAATTTGCAAAATCCGATGTCTTCCGGGAAAATCCGTTAGTAGCGAATGAACAAATATCAAAAACTTTAGCTGGTAAGTAATTTTGACGTTTAAATTTTAATACATAAAATAAGATTCAGATTCATTACTTATGGAAATACTTTTGAGTGTAAAAATAAACTTAATTTACGATTTACTCACTCACTGTACAAAATGGTACTGGAAACCATCGCTTGTCTTGAGATCTGGTATTTACGTTCGCATCTGGAAAGATATGGTTGTTTAAGATTATTTCGATTCCTAACTTAGATTTTTTTTTTTAAGATTTGGACCAATCTGATGGTGGTAAGCAACTCCCGAAAAGTTCGAGCGTATTCGATGACAAGCCGATGAAGCACACGAGACCAATTCCTGATCTCCTTGCTCTGACTCCAAAAGCAGTATGCTTAACAACTCCAAATCCTCACTCATTGTTGCCAATGGACAAGAATTTGAGTGGCAGTTGTAAACCTCTTGGAAATGAGCTTCCAATTGTGTCCGGATTACATGAAATTTTAGCGGCAGAAGAGCCACGAGCGGATCAGACTGTCAAAATGGAGACTAATTCAACAGCTGTATGCCAAACCTCGGAAAATCCTGAAAAATTGGACTTGGAGGGGCAAATTGAATCCGCTGATCTTTCCTTGGAGAACATTGATATTTTGACCTTGCCAATTATTCCTAGTTGCAAAGATGAGCAGGGAAATGGCAACGGAGCTGCTGGAGAAGACTCGGGTATTGACTCTATGGATGCTTTATCAGAAAAGAGTCCCAATCAGGGAGAGAGTCCATTAAGGAAAGAGGATACTTCCTACATTTCAACGTCAATGAAAGATCCCTTGCCTCAGTCTCACGAAAGCGTTCGACCAACCCTAATTGATAACCAAATCTTTGAGATGAAGTCACCGCCCGAATCTCATCCCTCTTGTTTAATCGATTCATTTTCATCGACTTCCCCTGAACCCCATCTCGATCAAGAGCCTAATTGTGAGCCACAGAAAGAAGCTGCGGTCGTAGTTGAAATGGAACCTCGACCTCCGAGAGTGGGTGCTAACGAGATACAAGTGGAGTCCGAAGCTCCTGCTGTTACTGAGCATCTGGAAGAATTGGTCAATGCCTCCAAATCTGTCAAGGAAAAATTGAGAATAAATCCAGAAGTGTCAGAACTTGATGAGCCAGAGATAAACGATACCAAAACAGAAGAACCGACTAACGACAATGTTTCTAGTCTGGTAGATGTCGAAACCGCTGCTGCGTCTGTTCCGTGTAATTCTCAAGTGCTTGAGGTTCAATTTCAAAAAGAAATCAATATAGATTCGGAAGACGTTTGCCAAGTAAAGGAAGAAGGCGGTTCCATTGAAAATTTAATAATCTCAGAACCTCAACTTGACAGTTCCGAAACTCTGCCAGAACTGTGTCCTAAAGTTGAAGATTCCAATGATTCGAAAAACGATGAGGCGGCAGTGATATTTCCAGACTCACTGGTCCACAACGAAAGCGTTGTGACAAATTCTGTCGAAATAAGTCTTCCGTGTGAATCAACATGTGAGCCAGCCGAACGCTCCGTTAGCCCAACCATGACGGCAGATGTTGATACTGAAATTACGACCGATTCGCTTTCGGTTGATTTTTCAACTTTAGAGGAAAATTCAGCGCGGTCGATTGGCAATTTGACGTTAGACGAAAGCGTTGCTGTATCACCACAAAATGATGAGGTACAGATAAACACAGAAGTCGGTTCCAGTGAGGATGGCAAAGAAACCCCACACACAAAAGTTGAGAAGGTTGAGGCGATTGCAGACTGCAATTCGGACAATTTCAGCGCATTTCCCGAAGAAACTCAGCAACTGGCCGAAGTTGTTCAGCCTCAAGAGGCGGAGTCAGCGACAGAAATTTCCATGAGTGCTGCTGATACTTGTTTGGTGGATTATTCAGAAGCAGAAAACCTTAAAGGAATCACGTCTGAACTGATAGAAGAATTAACGCAAATAGAAGAGCCGGAAGCTAAATACGAACACAGTGTCAGCTTTCCACGCGATGAAGCTAAATCGGAATCTGAATTGATCGAGCGAAATCAAGATTCAGAAGATATTACTGAAATTTTCCCACAGGAAAAAACACTAGAGCATCATTTGGAGGAATCTCAGAAAAATTATGGTTTACAAATTCAACCAGAAGTGCAAATTCAAGCGCCCGAATCAAAGACCGAGCTGGCTCAAGTTGTGGTTGATGAGGAAAGTTTGTCACCGGAACCTTGCGAGCCTCAAGTTTCTGTCATTCCTCCAATTGAATTACCGATAACGGACGTTGAAGTTGCTTTTCCTCCAGTTGAGGATCCGTTAATAGAAGAAGCTAACGTATCGATTCCTCCAGTTGAATCGCCGGTGACAGAAGAAGTTTCGGAACTTCCGACGAAGGAGGTTGAAGTTTCGATTATTCCAGCTGAACTTCCGGTAACCGACGTTGAAGTTTCGATTCTGCCAATTCAACCTCCGACAACACAAGTTGCAGATCCGATTCCTGCAATTGGTCTCCCAGCAACTGAAATTGAAGTTTCGATTCCTCCAGTTCAACCTCCGACTCCGATACCGGAAGTTGAAGTTTCACTTCCTCCAGTTCAACCTCCGACTACGATACCGGAAATTGAAGTTTCACTTCCTCCAGTTCAACCTCCGACTACGATACCGGAAATTGAAGTTTCACTTCCTCCAGTTCAACCTCCGACTACGATACCGGAAATTGAAGTTTCGATTCCTCCAGTTCAACCTCCGACTCCGATACCAGATATTGAGGTTCCGACTCCTCCAGTTGAGCTCTCCATATCTCCATCGCTTCTCCCACCAGAACCACAGATCGCGGAGCCTGAAAGTTTATTACTTCAAATAAATCCTAAAGAAGTAAAAAGTTGTATGATCCCTGAGGTAAAGCCCATTACTGAAACTCCAGCTCCATCTATTATAGTTAACCTTCCGGATGTGGAAATAACGCAAACAGCTGTCGAGCCACCAGCTTCGACTTCAGTAATAACTCATTCGAGGTTCATAACGGTTCCTGAGGGTCGAAAAATCGGAGCCATCTCTCCTCTACCGGTTGATAATACATCAGCAACCGATGCAACTGTCATTCCACCAATTCCGATCCCCATCTTAAAAGCAGATGAATTTGGAGAAAGAAAGTTTACTTCTGACTTGTCTAAATTTAAACAAAGCAAGCGCTTTCCAATACTTCACACATTACAAGCGGCTGAATTTCAAAGACTGTCAAAGAAGGCGAAGTTGGATAAAAGTGCTCGTGTTGAGCAGAAACCAGAGCACCAGAAACTCGGTAAAGCGGAAAAGCCGGAAGAAGTCGTGCTACCCAATCACATTTCCACTGAAACTTCATGTGAAAAGACGGAAACTGCAGTTGCTCAACCCCCGGAAAATATTCCGAAGCCGGAAATACTAATTGAGAAACCGGTAGATGAACCAGGGACGGCAAAGCTTGAGCCATGTGAAGTAAAAGCAGAGCAATCACCCTTCAATCTTTCTCCAGTCCGTCATTCGGAGTCGCTTACTCCAGAGCGAGTGGTACCTGTCAGCATTTTACCTAGATTTGATCAATCGCCACAGAAACAGCCGCAGCGATTCTTCGTTCAAACGAGTTCGGGTGTACTTTCGCCGCTCCCGAATTTAGTTCGTCCAACTCAACCTGGAGCGCCGAGTCACAGCGTCATACGACCAATACCCATTCCACCACTTGAATTCAAACCAATTGTCAAAATTCAAACGCCTTCAACGGCTGGAGAGGAAGTTACTGCGTTTCCTGTGGCGTCCAGCGCTGGTCTGACTCGTGGGAAACTTGGCCTAGAAGCAATAATTACGGCTCTTGGTGAGAAGTCTAATTCCAGCGAGGGGTCTCAGCGCCTACCAGTCCCACTACCTGTGAGGGGAAACGTTCTGAACATGAATCGAATTCCAGGGATTGGAAATGTGATTCAAGTTTCTACAGCGAGCCTTTCATCGGGTCTCAAACATCAAAATATCATCTCAATTCCGAGATTGAGTGGAGCAGGGGAAACAATGATCAAGCTCCCTGCAAATCTCTCTCATCATCTTACGTCTCAACATCATTCCCAAGCGGGCATTACAGTCCTTCCGTCAGGACACAAAGTGGTGAAAGTCTTGACTCTGCCAAAGGGAACACAGCCACATCCAGGGGGAGGAGTATTTCAAAATTTGTCTCCGAATGCATCCTCACCGACTGTGATTGACATGTCGAATAGAGTTTCCTCACCGCATATCTTCACCGCTCAGAGGATTGCAAGTCCGAGGCAACCGCTGAGTATAAGCAACGTGGCCGGCAACCTAACATTTGTACCAATTTCAGCGAATGCTCAATTTCATAAAGTACTCACATCTTCACCGGTACAGGGAGGAAACGTCCTTCAAGTGATGATGAACCCAAATGTTAAGACTTCTACCATTCAAGTTCAGCCAGGAAGCCATGGTGGTCAGGGTCAACACACAATTCGAGTTATTCGTCCCGCAAGTGGTTTTGTGGACTTGCGTCGGGAGCCCATGACAGCGGCGCTGCCAATGACGCAACAACAGTCTTCCGAGTCCTCTGAACCGATACTGAACACCGTTCATGAAAGTTTTACCTCTAGCGGCGGTCAGACAGCACCACAGATTGCAGTAGAACCAGTAGATGCGTCTGAACATTTTCTCAATTCAACTCCGAGAGCTGAACCACCACCAATTTCAAAAGCGGAGGAAGAGACGCAAGAAACAACTGATGACGAAGATGAGGGGCTGGAGGACGAAGAATTTGGTTTTGAGGGGGATATTATTCACGACGAGCAGGATGTTGCTGTAGCTTTGGCGTCGGCCCAGCAGCAAAACCGTGTGGACGTTGTACAGAATGGACTTGACCACCACAGAAGTCCAATACTCTTGAGTCCGGTCGAGGAAATGAAACCTCCGGAAATTGAGACAATGGAAAACTGTACGACTCTTGGTCAGCTTTCATCAGATCTGTGTTCGGGTGACCTTCATGGAGAAGATCAAGAGATCATTGACTCGTTTGCTACTCAAGTTTCGACACCGGATGATGAACAGGCAGAAGACGGGGAACAGAGGCCAACGGAGACAGATCATACATATTTTGGAAAACAACGAAACGGGAAAACGAAAAAGAAAGTTCCGGGCCTTGACTCAATTGAAAGCAACATGGGAGAACTGTCTATCGAAATTCCGTCTGTGGACACCACTCACTCCAATTCGGAAGACAAGGGAAGTGGCCCCATTGGAACGAGAAGTACACGATCAAATACTCGCATTGTGAGTCCAGATATTACTGCTCTGACGACNGAGAAGTACACGATCAAATACTCGCATTGTGAGTCCAGATATTACTGCTCTGACGACGACGCGCAGTGACACACCAAAGTTACTTCCTCCTGTGTCAAAGATTGGCACCACGCGAGAGCTCCGGAATAGTCCCAAACCAAGTCCAACTGGAGGGAATAAACTGATAAGTCCAGCGGGAGCAGGTCCTTTTAGTCCTGGACTCAATTCCGTGGCCAATTGCCATTCAAGTGGAGGCTCGTCTTCTCCGGTTACGGTAAACTTGGGCAAAGGTCCTGGAGGAAAAAATAAGAGGAAACGAAGAGGGTCTGATAGCAGCTCGGCCTCAAAGGATGAGAACGGTGATGACAGCTTGCGTAGGGCTGAATTAGTAGATCTTAACGCAAGACCTGGGAAGCGACGCTGTTCCGAAAACGCGGCAGAATTGATCAAGGCTTGTATTGGAGCTGAGGACACACCGAAGCGAAATTCGTTGCTGATAAAGAGACTGGAGGAAGCTAAATCAAAGGAAGAGAAGTCAAAGAAAATTATAGGTAAAACGATCATTCTCGTACAAATTTTTGTTTCCAGAAACCTAAAGTTTTTCAATTAGAAATAGTCTTTCATATTCTCGGAACTAATATTTGTTTCTATTGAATATTATAGCACAAATCGTGGATGAATCAGACGAAGAAGCTGAGTCTTTGGGTTTTAGACGCGTGGGAAGCAGAGGGTCGTCGGAAGACCGTTCTTCAAGTAGAGGTAGCAGTGTCAACAGGCTTTCGTCGCGCCCATTACAAAAGGAGGAAGAGAAAGAAACCAAGTAATTTTTTTAACAGCGTTCAGTGTCAGAAAGATTTGCTGTTAAAATTAAATTTTTATGATTATTTTAGAAGGAATGGAAGGTCAAATCATAGGAACACAAATGCCGGGGGTAAAAGGAAACAAAATAATATTTCTGAGGCGACGGTGATGAACAACCTTGAAGTTGAGCCAACCTCAGGAAAATTGAGGCCTCAACAAAAAGGAAAGCAGAATGTTAAGGAGGTCCTTGTTCCTGTATCAGGAAAGAGCAGAGCCGCAAATCTAAAAAAGGATCAGCAAATAACTGGAAATCATAAATTTATAGCCATCCCAGCAAGCACTGAAATTGAAAATCCGAGAAGAAAAACACGGAGTAGTGCTGTTGCAGGTAGCTTTCGAATACCTAGTTACAAATTCCTGTTCAAAACTAAATTTTATTTTAAATTTAAATAATTTCAACAATTTAAAATATTATTTTCAGGAGGAATTCTAGAGTCAGATGCTCCTCCTGGAAAACGGAAAAGAATGACCAAGGATTGAGAGCAGGACATTACAAGAAACGCTTTTGAATTATGGCTCGCCGACATCGTTAAAAATAACTGCAATGTTTTAGAAGCGTTAGCACATAAGGTACCATGAGCTCTTTAATTTATTTTTCTAAAGCCGAGTCGTCGTCGCCACCACGAACTTTCTACGCTCCAACTTTTGCAATTTGACATCATCTTGCCTCTTCTCTAGAAACAATTTCTCAATGCCTTTGGAAAGTTACAAATGTAATCATGGTAGACAGCTCGCTGGCTAAGAATTTAGTCGAATCGGAAATCTTATGCCTGGATAATGGAGACTCATTTATGGCTTGTGGGCGAAAGGAGCTGAATATTGAATAAGGTTTAACGTAAAAAAAATTATGAATTTGTGATAACAGATTTCAGGGAGAAAGACATTCGCATTCTCATTGTTATGTAGTTAAGTAGTTGGGAGCATTTGCGACCAGGGTTGTTGAACATGTTTCGATACTTAAGCTTTTTATAATAATGTAAGGTCATTTGGAAGTTCAAATTCTTAATTTCTTAATTAGCTTAACTAACCAAGAAATTTTTTAAATCGGATATATTTTTAAGCAACACCTACCGTGAGTTTCAAAACTTTAATTTGTCCTCTAGCTGGGCTCGTTTTAAAATATTTTAAATGCTCTAATTTTATGCTACTATATTATAAAAAGATGCGGAAGACGAATCCTTTTTAATTTATTACGGGAAAATTACCGAAGTTAGATTTGGGAGGGTCTTATACAAACATTTTAATTTTTAATCTTGTCCTCGTAATGAATTGAGGAAAATTTATGCCGAGATTGGCTCTAATTATGTCTTACGCGTTGCTAACCGCCATTGTTCATTTAGTCTGCCGATTTCGTTAGCTTTATAGAGTTTTTCTTACTTTTTCGGATCGACTCTTATTAAGGGAAGGAGTATTGTTGAGTAAAAAAAAAGTGTCAGCCTGAGAGGTCCCCGGCTTTCATTTTGAAAGTTTGATTTTAGTCACTTTTTATTTTATATTTCCGAAATCCCAAGATTCTTTCGTATTTTACCTTTTATTTTAATGGTTAGGGAGTGC
Source organism: Bilobella aurantiaca (assembly GCA_021029175.1). NCBI lineage: Eukaryota > Metazoa > Arthropoda > Collembola > Poduromorpha > Neanuridae > Bilobella > Bilobella aurantiaca. The sequence goes on from VYYI01001074.1 coordinate 20,800, forward strand.
AAAACTTTTTGTAAACTAATTAAGCTCTAGATGAAATTGTAATTGTAACTTATTTTAAAGTCGCCCCTTGTGCTCTTTATAAAGCTTATGATCGCGTGGTGATGCGACGATGCTGATGATGCTGGATACGGTAGTTAAGATTTAGGTTAATTAATTGTAATTAATTATGGCTATTTTATTTGTAAATTTGCGTGAATGAGTGTTTAGAGTGAAAATGAGAGGGAAGGAATTCGAGAGCGTTAAACTTACCGTAGTAGTTGGACAATTATACGGATGCTAAATAGGAATAAAATATTCTATATTCGTAAGGTTCATGTAATTGCTTAAGAATCAATTAAATCACAACTTATCCAGACATTTGTGTAGTATTATTTTTGATTAAAGCTCTTATTGATAGCTTATCGATGGTGTTCTCAATTATGCTCCAGCATGTTTCAATGTTCTTCTTTTTAATCATCACCAAGATTCAAATGAAATTACAATGAATGGGACAGTATACTCTGAACAAAAAGACTACACACATTTATTCAGTTCTAGATCGCTATAGTATTAGTCCTTGCTACTTCTAAATATCGGTAAGTTTACGTTGAGTGATACGATTTCAGGAATTGACTTAGAACAATGGGAGCATGAACAAGGTATGGGCTAGGGCTCAAGATGGTTAGTGGAATGTTCGAGTGAACAGCTATAATAAGTGCTGTTTCTGTAAGCTCCAGGCTGTCTAGCTGCTTGTATTTCCCATCTTGACTTTGGAGGTCTGTTCAAAACAGTAATTAATTAGTTATGTTCTAAAAGGTGAGGTAATGGATTTACCATATAAATGCCGACGATGAGCCCAAAGAGCCCTATAGCACTTCCAAAAATTTCGACAATGAGGATTTTGACAAATAGTGCGGGATTGGCGGCATCGGCAAGAGCTGCTCCTGAACCAACGATTCCTACGCACATCCCACAAAAGAGGTTGACGAGACCAACGGTTAGCCCGGCAGCAAACATCAAGTACCCGGCCATGCAATTTCGACCCTTTGACGAAATGTCTCCCTCTGCGAAATCTATATCATAGGGCTGGAAACATTGTTTTCGATTAAAACTAGTAAAATCAAAATATTTACTAACTTTCGGAGAAAATGTGCAAAATTGCATACCTCAATTAGCCCAGCCAATACAATGGCCGTGATTAGCCCATAAATAGCAACTGCCTCACAAAAGATTACGGAGATGAGATTCTTAGTTTTGATAACGAGGTGCCTTCACTCCGCCACCTATAATTGAAACTCCAGTTGAATGGATTCCTCTGTCAAATCAAGTAAGCAAATCATTAGACAATGAAGTCAAATCAATTGAGAATGAGGTATTGTTTTAAAGGTCTTTACAACGCTGCTCCAACAACAGATAACGCTACCGAAAGGCCTGCCCCAGTTGCAGCCCACATGAATGGAGACGTTTCTGTGAGAAACCTGGAAATGTTGATTTTTAGTTTACATTACATTCTTGCTTTTTCGACATCAGTGTTAATTGTAATTATCTTTAATTGCTAAGTTAGGTTAGGTTAAGTTAATTGCTAAGTTAATTATTCTAAAATTATGACGATAACGTTTCAAACTTTGAGACTCAGAGATAAAGATAAGATAACCAAATAACAAATCGTAAACATACCATCCAAAATCAATTCTTTCACCCTCTCCGAGAATTAT
>VYYI01001075.1:0-22490 GCA_021029175.1 Bilobella aurantiaca
TTTTTTTAAACATTTACCTCCTCCTAATAGTGCAAGGAGTACGATTCCACAGGACCAAATGTCTCCCGGAGTCGCTTTGTACGGACGAACAAGAACTTCAGGAGCGACGTAAGGCAGCGTTCCGCAGCGCTTCTCCAGGAGGCGCTCGGCTCCACGCGATCGAAAAACAGTAGCGAATCCAAAATCGCTCAACTTAATTACTCCCTGAGCGTCTAGCAAAATGTTCTCAGGCTTGATGTCTCTGTGAGCCACGCCCAGGCCATGCAGGTACTCGACAGCGGCAATTATCTGACGGAAGTAGGACTGGGCTGCGCTGGTCGAGACCCCGACATCTGGCTCTAAAACACAAAAAATCAGCAATTTGAAAATTCTAGCCCTCAGTACAGATTTAATGACTGATGACATGGTTTATTTATAGATGTTCTCACCTATGAGATCATACAATTCCCCTCCCTTGCAGTATTCCAAGAAAATGTACTCGATGGTCTTGTCGCGCCGATTTCCAAAGAAACGCACAATATTCTCATGACTCAAAATTTTATGGATCTGAACTTCCTTCTTCACGATTTCTTCCGCTTCGGGATGGTCACGGAAGTTTACAGCCTTGAGAGCCACTTCATCCTTCGTCCTTCGATTCACCAGTAATTTGACACTAAGAGAAAAAAAAAACAAATATAAAATTAGTTTTTGAGAGTCAGACACACAAAATCATGCGTGATTGACTGCCATTAAAATCCAAAAGTTCCTTACTCTCCAAAAGCCCCTTCCCCCAACGTTTCTTCAATGAACCAGTCCTCCACGAATTCCACCATCACAATTCAGAAAGGGGGAAAAATCTGTAAAAACAATAACAAAACAGTCAAAAACTCAACTTTGCCTTATCAATTCTTTCTGGACGTGAACCAGCAAAGACCTCGAGAAATTGACCAAGGAGAATCTGACAGTTTAGGTGATAATAGACAAAAGGAAAAAAAAAAGTAGAGATAACAAAAAATCTTGAGCAGTCACAGATAAACGGACAAAGCCTCACAACTAAGGGTCTTTTTTTTTCCTGAGCTAGTTGAGCAATGACCGTCTCAGGGGCGATGACATTGACATTGTTACAACTACGTGACTGGATACAAGATCCAGTTCTAAAGAATTACGAACGAGGATTGAAGCGAAAGGAGGAATTAATGCCTGCCTTTTTCAAAGCAGGAAATACGCTATCATAATCATTACAAGAACAGAGAGAGACGAGAAGCGCTGGTCGCTTTTCAACCCTTCCTTCTTCCCCCTTCCAGCCCTATTGATCCGACCGAACATTCATCCAAAAAATGCCCCATCACTAAAAAAAACCTGTCACCCTCCCTTGGCTGCTGCAACTCTGTTTTAAAGGGCTCTAATCCCCATCTTCCCTTCGCTTCCAATCCACCCTTCCCAACAACTGCATCCCGTTGTTCGGTCGAGACGACTGGAGAGAACACGGCACAAAAAAACCATGAGTCACTCCGCCGTTTGTTATGTGTAGACTGGAACCCCGAGACAAGGGAATTCACCCTCCGTCTTTTCCCTTCGTACTTTGTTCCTAAGTCTCCCCTAACTTCGTTTCGTTACTTCGAGGCACTTCCAAAACATCCAAGTTTCCCCTTCGTCTGAAAAAGCCCCGGGATCCGCCCTCCGCTCTGGAACAGACTATTCATCTTCCCCAGCCCTTCCCAAGTCCAAAAAGGAGATTACGAAGCTGATCCATCTTTGAATTCGTCCAAAATCCAAAGGGCTAGCCCAGCCTTGAGTCTCCCTTCCTCTTGTCCTGTCTCATCTTTAAGTACCCCTTCTTGTTTTACTGTCCTCAGCCACAACTACGCTAACGAGATGGCGATTGGGATCAGATGAAGATGACAACAAATGACGTGTCCATCATAGGATGTCCATATTTTCTAGAAAATTGACTGACGCAAATGGACAGGGACAGGACAAAGAGCGAAAGAGAAAGAATAGGCAGGATAATTTCAGAGGCCCTTTTTGCCGCAGCAGAAGAGCCCTTGAAGGAGAGAATGACACACTAGGATACTGGTGACGAATTAAAGCTTGTGACCTTACCTGTCGAGAGGTCGATGACCTTTGACCTGTAGATGGTCCGGTTGACCTCTGGGTGGTCCAGGAGAGTTGACAGTTGGAGAGACGTGTTTGAGTGCGATGTAGACGGCGCGAGAGGCAAAAGAGAAAGAGAGGGAGGCGGCGAGCGGAAGAGGGGAAAAAGAGACGCCGTTCACCCTTCCTTTTCTCTCGAACCAAGCCCACTGGGGAGGAACTTGCCGAATAAAATCGCACTGAGCTTTGGGAAGGTTCCAAGCAAAGAAAATGTGACAAGTGAGAGGCAGGGTTATGAGAGTAGTGACAGTAAATTAATTGTAATTAAGATCAAGTGATTTAACTAATTGACTTTGGAAAATTAACGCGTGAGGCCAAGGGCGTTAGATTAAATGACGAAAAATTTCCAGGCAAAATGTGCTAAGCTCAAAGTCGCCGTATCACTGAATTTTCCAGCGTATTTTGGCCATTCACTACAAAAATAATGAGCAAAAAGCTCATTACAGAGCTGGGCGGGGTTTCTGGGGTTCTGGGAGTATAGTTTTGGAAAACCGCGGACACAAACAGGGAACACTTGAAAGAACAATGACAAAAATTGCAAAAAAAAAACTACATTATGGTATGGACCAAAGGATTGTCGATTCTTAAAACAATGGCACTGTTTGTGTTTAGGCCAGCCGGGCTATTCTATGATATTTTTAAGAAATAACCCACAAACAAGTTTGAAGATACTTTTTGTTTTATATCGACATAGTTAAATGAGCTATTGGTAACGCCACATGAGCTCGTCAACTTAAATTTTACGTTTCAAGCGTTTAAAAATCAGTTATGGCTATAAGATACAAAGAAAAAAAAACATTTATTCGAGTTGATATGAGTGCTTTTCACCTTTGGCTGGTATTATTTTACTAATAGTATTAGTAATTAGTAATCTTTACTTAAAAAAAGCTTCGAAAATTATGAACTCGAATTCAACAATTTACATTGAGCAGATCATAAATAGCTTTGCAAAAGTATTGATGTTTTGGTTTTAGGTCCACAAATTAACTGGAGACGGTTTGCTAATTTTTACTTTGCGAATTTTACAGCCTGATAAATCCTGTTTGCCTAACCAAGTTACAAATGCATAGCCGTGGGTTCCACCCATGCTAAATGAATCATTCTTTATTTTTGTTATTAAACAGAGTGACTCACTTTCGAGTCCCCGCCTTCGAAGGGGGACATTTCAAATCAAAAGCGCGGGAGGTCGTTTTTGGCGGTCAAAAAATCTGCCTTTTGTGATTTGTTCAATTTGGTATTTTTTGACATCTTGTTTTCACTAATTGGTTGATCTTATCTTTGTCAATTAACTAAAAGTACTTAATTAGTAAATCATCGATTATTAATTAGTTGCTGATCAACAAGTATTTGATGAATTAAGCTCATTCACGTGTTCTCGTCACGTCAAATGTCAAAAGCAGCACGTGTAGACAGGTAAGGTAAAACAAACATAAACTATAAACTTACCTTGACAGACAAGAGTAATTGGAAGACGGAGTAATCAATAATTAATCAAAATGTCTCAATTGTTATCTTATTCAATTAACAGATTACGTGTCTCTTTTCATGAAGAATCTCGAGTTCATCTTTAATTAGACGGGAAATGGAACGAAGCAAATCTGAGCTGACTCTGCGCAATGGCAGCATTTTGCCACCGGCCGCCCTCAAAGGCAATCAACCTTCCAATGGTGGATCGCTGCGGACTTCAAATGGGCTAAACGTTTCCGCATCCACGTCGAATCTCCCCGCAAACGCTTCCTTCAACTCAAGCAACGCTAGTACCGCTCCTACCGGAAGTGTCGCTTCGCAAAAGTAATTGAAACCAACTCAATCAATAGCATCGCCGATCGAGTAATTGAATGAGCCATTGGTTTGAGTTCTGAATTTGTCGTTTTTTAGTCCGAAGAGGAAATCTCGATTCGGTTCTCTGTACCAGTCGCTTCTGACCAGCGAATCCTCAGAAGGGACACTGAGCCCTAATTCAGTGCGAGGAATCATGAATCCAATTCGTTCGCAAATGGGCCTTCCGCCCCTTGAAATGGCTCGTTTGTCAACGTCCCCGGAAATCGCTCCTGAAAATACCGATTCCCCTTCCCCGTCTACGCTGGCAGCGCTTTCAGCGTCAGCGACCTCCAATATCACCCCGCCAACACCCGGCGACAGTACGGAAGAAGTAGTTTCCCCGGACCTGGACTCTTCTCCTGTTTTGGCTCCTAAAGACAACAAACAGCCGCAATTTGTGCAAGAATTGCCAACGTTACCCCTTTCCGTTCCACGGCCACTATTTAGCATTCCCGAGGATCAAAACGTCCCACCGCGTTCACTGCCCCCACCTGTGATTGCTGCTGTAGTCCGACCTCAGCCTCTTCCCATTCATAGCACTCCAGTTGGTTCGAAGTCGTTTTGTCCCCCTCCAGCACTTCCGTCTGGGCCAGGGTCAAGTTCGTTGAGGTCACAAGGTCAGAGGTCAAATGCTCCGAATCGCTCGGCGAAGAAGCCGAGCTCCGGCTGGCGCTTCCCCACGGAATCTGTTGGGGACAAGGAGTACTTGATCATGAAGCAAATTGGCAAAGGAGGGAGTGGCGAAGTGTCTTTGGTAAATTGCATCAATCAACAAATTTACCAAATCAATGCATTTAAAATACAGTGCTTTCTTGAAACATTTTTTTAATTTTTCAGGCCATGGAAAAAGAGACTCGTGGTTTGTACGCTCTCAAAAAGATCTATTTGGGGGGACTCGACCAATCAGGAGTTGATGAATGTATTAACGAAATCAAGCTATTAGTTGAGCTCAAAGATACGAATTTAGTGATTCACATTGAATGTTGGTAAGTTACATAATACATAGGGAAAAATAAAACTTTTCAATTCGCAATGGACCACATCGCCACTACTTCAAATATATTATATTTTTATCATATCAATAATTAAGTTTAATTCGACCCGAATCTTCGCAGGGAGATGAATCCAAGTGACAGGACGATTAAAATCGTGATGGAATTCGGTCAGTGTGACTTGAGCAAATCAATCTCTTCTGACAAGGCAATTTCTGTGAACAAAGTCAAATCCATTTGGGAAAGGATGCTTCACATTGTTCAAACAATTCACCAAAGAGGCAAGTAACCAATTTGAATTTAGTACAGTAAACTACGAATAAATTTACTATATTCTGCTCTGCTAGTATTTCAATAAGCCTTCCCAACCTTAAATACTTCATATAATTTTATTTCATTTTTTGCTTTCAGGAATTGTTCACGCCGATTTGAAACCTGCCAATTTTGTATGGGTGGGCGGAAATTTGAAAATAATTGATTTTGGAATTGCCAACAAACTTCAGCCAGAGTTCACGAGCATCGCCACGCTCAATCCCAAAGGAACTCTCAATTTTATTAGCCCAGAAACTGTCAATCAAGACGTTCATGGACGTACCAAAGTAAGGGATTTAATCTCCAAAATCGCTGTTCTCAACTGCTGAATATACTGTTTATATTCATTCGCTGAATATGCTGTTTTAATCGCTGTTTACTTGTTTTTAGATCAGCCCCAAATCGGACATTTGGTCACTCGGCTGCATTTTATACTTGATGGTTTTCGGAAAGACGCCCTTTCAGAGCATTTCGCATCAAATGGCCAAGATCAATGCAATAATTCGCGGCGTCATTTCCTACCCACCCCTTCCAGCCCAATTCGAAGGTTCCAGCGTCATTGCCGTTCTGCAGCACTGCTTCCAAACGGATCCGAAGCAGCGTCCCAGCGCCTCACAACTCCTAACGCACCCCTTCCTACAAATCCACGAGTCGCTGCTCTAGTTACTATTAATTGTACAACATTTTCCAGTATTTTGCTTTTTAAGAAATCGTATTTTCACTTTACTCGCATATCACATGTAAACACATATTTTTTTCCTTTCTTTTTCTAATTAGTTTCTAACAACTTTTCTTTTTATTAGTCAATCTGTTCTCTCGCATAGATTAAAAAAATTTAGTGCTATTTTGTATTTGGAATATTAACAATAAAAAACAGGGCAACAAGGTAAAAGAAACGGTTAACTGTACTGGGTCACTCACGAAGTTGACCTTTGACCTATACTTCGTGACGCTAATTTACGGACGGGCGTCTCCGTGCTTGTGCCTGGAAAGATGATGGATCCGAGTGGGACAAAGGAGATGTGGGCGTTTTTGTTTGAGAAGATGTCGCTCCAGCTCCCCTTCATCATTCCGCCCATCAGGCTCATTAGCATACTGCCAACTTTAATTGACAATTAAATTTGACTAAGGTTAAGTTTGGACTTAATTGACGTCAATTAAATTAAATTTTAGGATAACTGCTCTTACAGGTTCGCTCATCCTGGACAGAATTGTGACCTCCGTTGACCTGTAACCTCCGCACCTTACTCGGTGGTGGGAGTGACCAAGCGATGGAAACGACCAATAGGAGCACGCAACTGACGTACAGGGTGTTCCGGCAAGTTATGACCATTTTGACAACGTTTCAATGACGGCCTGAACACTTTTTGAAACAGTCTCAGAGCCCTCCATCATCGTTTTATAGTTCCCTTTAAGGGTGCTAATTGACCCTTAAGTGGACAAAGTGGCCCATACATTCCCTCCAGGTCATTGACCTACCAAACATTTTCCAATGGAGGTCAACAGTCTATTTTTAACAAATACCAAACTCTCGCTTCGGAGCGTCGCTATTTGCTTCATAAATTAGCAAGGAGGAAGAAAGTATGCGAAAGTGAAGGATAACAAAAAAGTTATTTTGAAAAAAAATATTTTTTCTAAAAATGCCGCATCTCGTTGTTTGAAAAAATCTTATAACTAAAAATGCCAAGATCACGTTGTTTAGAAAATCTTCTAAAAATTTCTCGACTGTGTTTAGGAAATCTAATTCTAAAAACTTCCATACCTTGTTTAAAAAATCATATTCCAAAAAAAATTTAAACTTGTTTAGAAAATCGGTTATAGAGAAATTGACTTTTTTTTAAATCTGAACTACCCCGTGTCTGTCAAATTTTAAAGTTTGGAATTTTTGATTACTAATTCTCACCCCACCATTTTTGTAATGTTCGGATAAGGTAAATCTGAAGAGTGGAGAATTGCTTAGATTCAAAATGTCTAATTTAGCAGTTGACCACAAGGGGACATTCAGTCTTGAAATTTCATTGACCTTTGACCCCAAATTCATCGGTTGAGGGAACAGCGCTACATGTGGGGACACGGGCTGCGCTTCCCTTTGTCACGAGACGCTTAGGAAGAGGAAGAGGCTTTTGTGAGTCATTAAGTGGGTTACTCAATGAAGCGGATTTAAGTGGCTCTTAATTAGAATTGGGCTGGAGAGGTCTGGCAAGTGTTGACTTAACTACCTTCAATTGTTGTCCTCAATGGCAATCGCTTCAGCGAAGCGTGGAGGCAATGGAAAAGGCGGAAGCGCTCCGTGGCCACAAATTATGCTAATTTCTAGTTAACGATTCAATTCCGCAATTTTCTAGCACGGCGGCGCACGGTGCACAACACCGTACTCAAATTACACGCTTAGCAAAATGTTAAACTAAATTAAAACAGTTAAAAATAGAATTAATCCACAACAGTCTTTTCAGGTGCTAATTTTTGTTTAATTAGATTTACACCGTACAACACCTGAATTTTTAAGCAATGTTTGAAACGTCTTGTTTAAGATTCAGCGATTTAAGCGTATTCAGCGATGGAAGCGTTCCTTAGTTTTACTTGCGTCACTTGGCCTTGGCACGCAGTTATTGCGACACCGATTAATCGGTTCGTTGAATCCATTATTCATGACCTTTAAAGCACTTAATGGTGTTGATGGTTAAAATTTACACCGCTGCAAATCGCTGCCTAATTGACTTTGTTTTATATTTTTGTGCTGGGATTAAGCGTCCAGCGATTTGAAGCGATATTTTTTTTGGAAAATCTCCGTGTGAGAGCAGATTACCGGTAGTTAAGCATCTGTCCAAATTGTTAATTAAAACTACCATATTGCGAGGTATGGTATAATTTGTTGCAGAACGAACGAAAGGTGTCTCTTTCCAGCGATTTCAGCGTACAAAGTACAGACGTTACATTTTCTATAGCGTTTCATTGTTAGAAAGTATAAAAGTTACGCTTCCAGCGTTTTCGTTGTTACAAAGTACAAAGGTAGGTATTCTTTAAAGCTTGGAATTCTGTAAAAGTCACCATACTTGAGATATGCTCTGTACTTAATTCTCGAATCCACGCCTTCTTCCTATTTTGCAAAACGTTTGCTCCTTTACAATTCCTGGAAGAGCGGTGATCATAAAGGGTCATTGACCTTTGACCTCAATGACATTAACAAAAAAAATCTTGAAATCGTACATTTCGTTTTACGCATTCCGTGGCTTTTTTTACATTTACGAAGGCGATTTCACTTCGTTATATGTATGAGAATCGCTTTGTAAACTTATAGTTTTTCGAATCCACGTCATCTTCAGGGTTGGCCAACGTTTGCTCTGGATCATTTCCAGGGGAAGCGATAACCAAAAAGGGTCGTTGACCTTTGACCTCAATGACATAACAAAGAAAAAAGCGTGAAATGGGTCTGTTTTGGTTCAGGTTAGGTTTATGTCGTTGAGAATCTGTTTTTGAAGACATTGAAGCAGAAAATATTTCTCTGGAAGCGATTATAGCCACATGCGAAGCGCCATGTAAGAAACACTGGGACGCTAATCCCGCCATTTGGCGTGACGCTAACGAGCATTAAGCATACTTTAAGCATAACATTATTTAATAGCGCTATTTAATGTGCTTGCGGTCCAGTGGGGTGTGGAGGGCGAAATCAAGCAATCAAGAGGCCCAAAGTGCTTTTAGTAGTAATTAAGCCGCGCTCCACTGACGTCGTCGATTGGAGGAGACAAGGACAACTTTGGCAAAAACATCTTAAGCACACTTAAGCAAAGAGCGTCTTAAGCACCACTTAAGCACAAGCAAAAGCTGTCTTAAGCAAAGTTTGCAAATCTCGACCACCACCTTCATTCTGAGAGACGAGACAGTCCCGTGATTCGTGAATATCAATTTACCACAAAATTTCGATAGAGTCGTGCGCCTCTGTGTACGCAGGGAAATCCACATAGGAGAGTTCACGGACGTCACGAAGAGATGTGACGCCCTGATTTAGTGCTGTAAAAATTTGCATAACCAACTTTATATCACTCACTGGATCCCACTTGCCAAAGAAGCATTTTTTGCAGTTTGCGAAAAAATTGTTGCAAAATTTTGCAACTTTGAAAGGATTTGCAACTTTTGCACTTTTTCGCGTGGAGTGGAGGGTGGAGCTAACAAGGATTTGTGGCTTTTTACATCGTTTGGATTCCAGGATCTTCAGATTTGGTTCCAGGAAGAAGACAAAAGTGGTTTTACTGGAAAAGTGGTTTTGGAAAAAGTTGTGCAGTTGAGAAAAAAGTGCGTTTTGAAAAGTGGTACTTTTTGAGAAAACTGATTTTTGAAAAGTGGTACCTTCTGGGAAAAGTGTTTTTGAAAAGTGGTACTTTTGAGAAGAAGTGGTTCTTTTTTAAAAAGAGTACCACCACACCACAAAATGGTTCCTGCTTTCAGAAATATTCAAATTTTGGCGCTTCTGCCGCTTTTTCTGGCCGACTTATCGCTGGAGTCTCCAGTGACAACCTCTCCGAGTACACCGCCCCCACCCCCCTCAGAAGCCACCGCGGAGGCGAACGGAAGCGGCTTCCGGCCGAACGCTGAAATCGCCTACTTCTGGCACCAGAAAGGTCATGACCTCGTACCCCTTTTTCCACTCGAGTCACCCACAACAAGTAAGACGGGGTCAGGTGACCGTGTCATACTCATCCACCGAATCAGCGATGAGCTCGAGGGCCGCGGCGGTGGGCGTGGCAATGACCCGAACGGTTTCTCGGATGGATTCGGGCGAGATCGGGAGGACAGAATGTCCTCGGACGACAACAACATCTTCGTCTTCTGCCTCATGTTCCTCTTTGGACTCATCATCTGTGGACTGATGTGGTGCCTGTGCACCGTGAGCCGCCATCAGGTGGACACGAGCGGAGAGCTGTACGGTGGCCGCGTGAATTCACGGTTTGGCAGCAGGTAACGAACGGTTTTTTAAAACAAGTTTCTAAATTTCAAGTTTTCTAAATTTTAATTATTTAAAACGTTTTAGACGGAGAAGAGCTGACATCGAGGTGATTCTTCCCTACACACGTGACCCACCGCCTTCGTACGAAGACATTGTGGCCGATTTCGAAAAGTTGGGCTCACAGTGCATCCTCCCAAGTTACAAGGACATTATGACTCGAAAGAGCGCCGCGGCCGACGGTGGCCGGCAGCACGCCCCCACGTCGTCTCCACCGCCGCGTTACACGAGCCCGGTGGGCTCCTTTTCAGCTCAAGGAAGCGCTTGCGCAGCTCAAACTACAAGCAGCAGCGATTCTAATCAGCGTCGGAGCAGTACTACCCAGACTGAGGTTACAGCGTAGCCACCGCCATGATGAAAATCCAAGTAAAAAAGCCATATGCGCCGGCGCATATCTCTTATAATTTTTTTTAAGTTTGACAACACCGTCGTGCTTTCGCCTTTGTACCTGGATGTACAGTTCGAAAAACGAAAAACTTTGTAATCGAAAAAACCGTTGACTGAATAAAAATGGATTTCTAAAAAATCTAAATATTTTTGAAAATTTAAAATTCTGTTTCGAAATTCTTTATTTCAAGCTGTAGCAACTCTTGACCGAGGAAACAAGGTCGTTGAGACCGATTTTGCGCAGGCGCGGAACCATGCCGGTATTCGGCTCCAGCCGCGCACACCTCCCAGTACAATTCTTAAATTCACAGACGTCTACGCACCGCCAATGAGATTCGAAGGAGGAGGCCCAATTTGCATATTCATCTGGAACGTTTGCACAACCGCGTCCAATTTCCAAATTGAAAATATCCCCTAAACAAGCCACATTAAAAATTAAAATTTCAAAAAAAAATTAAGTTTTCCTAAAATTTTCCAAAATATTTTAGTCTGTTACCCCTAAAATTTTCATTTTCGTATAAGGTAACATGTGGTGAATTTTTCATGAGCTTGTAGGGACGGAGAAACCTTCCGCCAACGACATACGAAATCCAGTAAATCACAAAAACAATCAACTTTGGGTCCATTTTTGCAACGGTGATGACGTCACGGTGTTTTAGAATTCTCACTTTTCACTACTTAAAAAACGCTCTGTATATGAGCCTTAGCGCCTAACTGAACTACGACTAAGGCTAATTTTGAAGCTGCTAAACGTAATCCACCGGAAATAAGGTAACCGTTGCAACTGCAACGTGATTAGCAGTTGACACGCGTAAACACTTTCGATTTCGTCGATCCTCTCTGAATTTTAAGTGGAAAAAGACAATTGCTCTTGGCAAATGGTCCAAGTGAAACTTTTATAAGAGTGAAAGTTGTCAAGATGCGTTGATTGCGTTACAAAGAAATTACAGGATTTTGCGTCAATATCCGGTTCCCCTAAAGCGTCATCCCAATTAAAGTGCGTTAAGTAATTGATTAACGCATTGAAAAAACAATCGAGTTAATCAATCAAGCAATCGCACGTTATACCGTGCGTTGCACGTAAATCCACGCACTGTAAAAGCTCTTAAATCAACTGTCAACACAAGTGTAGCAAAACTGTAAATCATGGGGGGACATTTGACTCACTTTTCAAGAATCATTTTTCACAACAAACGAATTCATCCCTTTTGAAACGCACTGTACTTCTACCCAATATTACAAGGGCAGTCGTTCTCTTCGAATTGCTATTTTTTCCTGTTCGGTAGCGTCCAATTCAAAATTTCAGAAATTTCCACCCCTCGCTTTAAAAATTTTCCAATTTGAAAATGTCAAAATTTAATTTTACAAATTTTATCTGTTTTCGAGAAAGTAGAAGGCAGAGCAGTTCAATTAAAATTACAATTAAATGTTATTAAGTTAAATTACTTAACGACAAACAGTTTATTTATAACTCATTCATTCTTCGTTCTGAAAAATTAGAGCACTGCTCCGCCAATAACAATGTACTGAAGAGATGAATGATAACGTAAATCCACGGAGTAAAAAAAAACTTTTTTTTTTGTCATGTTTCACTAACTGGAGGTAGAGTGATGTCAATAGGAAAAATTTAAATTGACTGTTTGGGAGTGTTTATGATAATTAAATTCATCAAAGCAATTTAAAGAGCCTAAAGCTTAACGTCACTGTATAATTATATTACAAAAGTTAATTGTAATTAAGTTTTTGACTACAGATTTAGATTGGTAGTTAAATCGATCACATAACCATTTGCATTTGGAAATTGCAGTGTGAGTGACGCCATCGTTACGTTTTCCTCATGAAAATGACGTTCGCTTTTTTCTTCGTACAATTTATGACGCATTGCCCTAATTTCTAAACTTGTTCTTAATCGAATGCGGTTATGCGGTTAATTTGCGGTTCTACGAGTTCTCGAAACCGTGTCCAAAACACCGTGATTCTTTGGAATTGAAGCGATTATTGACAATTTTCCTACGGTTTACAGCCTGTATTTCCAGCACGGTTTTTCTCAGACTGGAAATGAGGCAAATGAAGTTTTCTCTTTCGCGAAAAAAGAATTCGCGAAAATCGTTTTGTGCAAAATTGGCAGTATAGCCTCCGGCTCCTCCCGTAGCCTCATATGGAGTGGGATAGGGGCTTCCCTCACTTTTGCACATGCAATTGGGAAGCGGAGGAGCAGCAGTAGTATTTTTGCAACTGAAGGCCATACGATTACCTCCACAATTAGCATAGACAAACTCAGAAATCTTCGTCTTTTCTCGTGATAGCAGTAGAATGTGACCTTGCAATTTCCTTTGCAAAATTTGCAAAATATTTTTACCAACTTTGCAAATTGTGTGTTTTTGCAAAGATGCACTTAAGGGACGCTTTGACCCTTCTCACTGTGATTTGCATACGGAGCTCTGGCCCTGTCCTATTTCTGCCGCCTTTACGTAAGTTCAGCGAAAAAAACTTGCGAAATCCGCTAATCCGCTCAACCCAATTTGACAGCATTGCCAGTATAATCGCTGATTTATTGCATGTACTTAATTCTAAGGGATTGGTACTTCTGCTGTGGTGGTGCCAGAGAATGGAGCAACGCTGGATTTCGACGCTGGAAAAAATCGCTTCATCAGCGTGCCGCTGACACATATCCTTGGCGGGCCCTCCGACGTCAACTTCAGCGTCACTCCGCCCCGTGACCATGGTGTTTTGGTTGTGGTTCATAGCATGCGACTGCGCAGAGGCGTGCCTGTGATAGGGCCGAGTCAGTGCTATGAGTATGTCAAGGTACAACAAACTTTTGTTTAGAATAAACAACATTTTTTAAACATTGTTTATACACGTCAAACAACAATGTTCTTGACTGTAACAATTGTTTACAGTTTAACAGCACAGACAGCAAAACAGGCAAAGAGCACTCTGCGTTTGCCTGCGGATCGATTTCCGAAGAATCCTTTGAGCTGATTGGTCATCGGAGTTTTGTGGGCGGAGTCAACGACCCGGTCAGCATAGAGGTTCACTTTAGTAATGATTTCGGGGGTCAGAAGTCAAATGACCAAAATGACGACACAAATTCGACCTTTGTATTGGATATCACGGCCTATTCTGGTACACAAAAGTACACATTGATGACAGTTCGCAAGCACATTGCTAAGAAACGTTGTTCAGAAAGTGTTTAAAAAACGTTTTTTAAACAGATTGCAGCGTCACAAATTCAGCCAATCGCGAGCAAGAGTTCGCCTGCTCGCCAACGGTGTGCATTCCCTGGGCGCTGCACTGCGATTCCAGCTACAGTTGCCCCGCCCCAAGTACACGACAATTGTCACTCGATGAGCTTAACTGTCAACTTCAAAAACGTGAGTCACCGTTGTCGTCCACAGCCAAACCGTTGTTCAACGCTGACATCTCTTCGGGACTGTGGCCATGGAACTGGGGGTCAGGTGGAGGTCAAAAGGTCACGACGACCACGACCACGGAGAAACCGTTCTTGGTGTTTCACTACTTTGAAAATGGTCGTGACAGTTCTGAAGATGGGTACTTGAACTGGTGGTCGAGCCAAATGCCGCTCATCACGGTCATCCTCATATTTCTCGCCATCAGTTGTCTCCTCTTCGGAATGTGCTCATTCATGGCCAAGTGGAACACACGGCGACATGCTGCCGCTGAGGCGACATGTCACCCGCGGAGACAGGAATTGGGGTAAGTTGAGATTCTCAGCTTTTCTAAACTCTGAAAAACCGTTGGATTCTTCCAGCAATTTTAAACTCTGAAAAACCGTTGGATTCTTCCAGCTTTTTAAAACTCTGAAAAACGATTCTTTTTCTCCAGCGTTTTAAAATGTAATAACGCTGTTTTTTATTTTTACTAAACGTTTTTCAGCGCACCAAACCCCTACAGCATTCCAGCCCCAGAAGGCCGCGTTTACTTTTACCCTGAATGTGACAATCGAGCTTATTTGCATACCCCGCCCCCTCCAGCGTACGGAGAAGACCACGGCACCGACCGCGAAGCGCCCCCTTCCTACAATACGCTCTTCCGGAAAAACCCGAATTCAGCGTACGCTTCGGAAGGAGTCGGAACGCCTCCAGTCGCACACACAATCTCAGGACCACCCGTCTACGATACAACTTCCTTAAATAGTCCAAGGTAGTCAAAAGCAATTAATTAAAGTTAACTAATAGCATTTAGTAACTACTATGTAAATACCTAAGTAATTAGGGTACCGTGACCAACGTGAGATGGTATCCATTTTTACATATTTTAACGTAACCCTGCGTCAATTCATATGTGCCTTTTTATTGTCACAATAAACGTGTACTTACGGTACTCTTCAACACTTCATATTTTAAAATTCTTCAAGTATTTTTTTTTTCAACTTTTTATTTTTTGTATTCAACATAACGCTTACCTGAGGAAATAAACACTAAATTCAAAAGGACATTTTTGGACTAGAATCTGAATTTAAAGCTTTTTTGAACAACCCTGATTTCCAAAGTAAGTACTTTCGGTGGTAAGCATAATTTGGCAATTGAAATTTCAAACAATTTTTCAAAACAAATATTGTTTAGAAAAAAAAAATAGTTTTTCTAAACAGTTGTTTAGAAAACATTAGTTTGAATCTGAATCGGAAGACTCTTCAGCCGCAGTTGAAATCGGCCCTTCCAAATCTTCCTTCTTGTTTCTGATTGGCTCCTTTTGGCTCTTCTCTTCTTCGGACTCGTTGGAGCTTGAAGAGCTCACTGCCGACTTTCCGTTTTCGGTAACTTTTAAATTCGCTTCAAACAGCGATTTTGTGGCAGCGTCGTCGCTTCCAGGCTCATCCTCCGGTGCAGCGAGGCTCGAAATGAATTGACAAATGGCCAAACTCACCAGCACGAGAACAATGATCAGGGAAATTAGGTAGATGCGATGAGTTCCATACACAGCTACCACAATTCCCATGAAGTAGCACAGGTAGCGCTGAATCCACCACATGGTTCTAAGAATCAGCGATTATCAGCCAATCGCTTAGAGATTCATTAATTTTAATTTAATCATCAATTTCCTTACGGGTTGAAATTAGGCACGTATCCCTGCCATAGGAAAGCGAGTGTAGGAGCCAGCATGAGGCAGAGGTAAAGGGACAAATCCCAGTTAGGGATTTCCACGAACCTAAAATAAATTCTTATTTTAAAATTGTTAAAAAAGCGAAATTTGTTTCTTTTCAAAATTAGAAAAGCAACTTTCAAGTGTTTTCAGCGTTTTTTAAGTACTTGAAACTGTTGATCCAGTATAAAAGTGAAGGCAGGTTAATTACGGCAGCGATGAGCCAGAGGAGCGCTGAATGCATTTGAAAATTAATTGGAGACAACCCCTCTCCGACGTCCTTGATTTTTCCACGAATCAAATCTTCTAAAATGTCTTCGTATCCCTTGAAAATCTAAATTAAAACTAACATGCTCATTAAATATAATTAATTAAATTAATTATTATATTTAATTAATAAGTATATTTAACTAATTAGTCCACCTTCAGAATATGTAACACGAATCCAACAGCAAGGCCAAGGGCCCCTGAAGTACTCATGGCAAGGGCTATGACAAAAACTGAGACTGTAAAAGGGAACCTTTCCATTGTCCAGTCCAAGGCAAGGTCAGTCACTTTCTCTGGAACACTTCCCAGCTTCTTTGTAATAAATCTGTAACCCAAGCATAATTAAACTAACTAACCAATTAAAATAAAGCAACATGTCAATTATATTAACTAATTGAAATTACCGAGTCATGATTCCATGCAGTCCATTTCCAAAAGTCCAGGTCAACAGCCACAAGACAAGGGACACAAGTAGCACGCAGGCATAGGCTACAAAGTAGCATAGCATCGGAAGTATAGCTAAAAATTATTTAAAAGTTAGTATTAATTACAAATTAATTACTAATTAGTAATTACAAATCAAAATTGGTTAGATCATAAAAAATAAGATCAACTTAATCAATACTATCCTTACCTGAATACTCAGCGTCAGTCAGCATATAGCGATAATCAGTCCTGAAAATGGCAATTTTGTCAAAATTTTAGATGCAGTGATATCTTCAATTCAAACCGATATTTTGATATCTATATCCACTCGATAGTTGAGGTCACTTACGGAAGGCATGCAATAGAGAGGGCAACAATGAAGCCCGGTACAATTGCCAGGCCATAAGCGTTGCCCAGAAGAAGACGATGAAAATTGATCCAATCCTTCGTTGATTTTTGAAAGAAGAGGCTCATTAGAACGATACTTGCAAAATAGGCTGGAATGAGCTTCCCTCCCACACGAAACAGTTGTCCAGAAGTTCCCAGTAAGTCAATACTCACTCTGAGAACCAATCAAAATCAAGCTTAAAAAACTCTAATTACTTTAATTACTGTCTTTCAGTAATTAACTAAATGTGCATTTAAGTCGATTATTAATAAAACTCACCTAATAGAGTATCGGCAGCCTTTGGCAAGATAGAGAAGTGCAAACCCGCCTGGAGCTGATGTGTCTGCAAATCGCACGCGCAGACTTTCGTTTCTGGAAAATTACAAGAACTCAATTAACTTTAAACTTTAGCTTACTAAGTTAATTGAGTAACTGTAATTGGTAATTAAATATGAAATACTCGCTGCTTTGCTTTTACTTGAAGAAATTGTGCGTCTGGAAGTGTCCATGCTTGAAAATCCCAACAGAATTGTGGTGTCCTGGACATTTCAGCACATTTCCATTAGCTTCTCTCAATGGTTCCACGTGTAAATTCCAGGCGAAGAGCTTTGATTGGTTGAAAGTGATTGGGTAAGTTAAGTTGTAGAACATTGCGTTCTGCGTGTCTTTGATCACGGTGCCCAAGTAGGTCGTGCGATTCCTCACTTTGTACACTTCCACATCCAGGCAAGTCTGAAGTCGATTATTATTTAATTACTGATTAATTAAGCATTCAATTAACTTTAATTAGTAATAAAAGTAATTAACTAAACTTTAAGTTTAGTATAAACGTACCTTGTACTTGGCCGGACCCATTTTGACAATAATGTGAGAATACTGAGAAATGAGATCAGCCTTCACGTGAATAACTTTTCGATTCCGGTGGAAAGAAGGTAAGAGTACTGTGCCGTTCGACAAGTTTTCCATCGCTGAACTGCGAAAGTACAAAAAATACTTCGTCAATACTACTTGCCCACTAGTTTGTTGCAAATACTTAAACGGTATTTTCAATGTACTTCCCAGCATATTTCAACAATATTGTCAATTAGCAGTATTTACCAATATTTGATATTTTGTTCAACTCCTAAATCAGTGCATCCGAAAATCCAGTCTTTTGGGTTCGTATTAGTTGTGGCCACGAGAATTTCGTATTCACGTGACAGACCGGCCATTTTCTCGTGAAACGTGATCTGAGGAATCATCACGTACGTTGGGGCCTGGAAAGACGCTTCGCAGAAGCTGTGACGCAGAATTTCGGTCCAGTTACCTCTTGGCGGCTTATCGGCTTTGATCTCTTGGTGAGCTGAATGGAACGATTTTCCAGAAGAGCGCTGAAAAAAGAAAGACAAATTTGAAATCAGCGAAAAATTACCGACGATGGTGTATTTACCTGAACAAAGTGGTAATTGAGCACGGTTTCTCGCACGGTGGCGTTGGCAGTGATTCCGTAATACTTGGCTTTTGGCTTGTACTCGACGAGGTCGAAGAGGGATCGAACGAGGGCCATGACGAGCTGCTTGCACCAAACAATGCACAAGTGGTCAGTGGAGGCCCAAACGGTGGAAATCGCTGGAGCCTTTAAATATTTCATTACAATCAATCAGCGGATACAAACTAATCGAAATCGCTTTACAGCGATGACTCTTCAAATTGTTCAGACTTACAGAAGTGTGTATCGTGTTATGTTTCCAAGAAGTCAACCTTTCGGACACCAGTAAGTCTCTCTCGCCTCCAGCGACGCTGATCAGTGTCACTGGGCTCGAATCTTCAGCCTTTGAAAAGCGCGTCCAGTTGAACGTCGTATAATAGTAGAACAGCTCTAACTCGGGATCAGCGATTAGTGGCGGGTGAAGGTGGGGCGTGGCCATGCTATAAATCAGTTGAACACTCGGTCTCGGTACCTCTTCGTTGATTGATTTGGCAAGAATTCCACCCTGTCAAGTCGTTGCACATTAATTAGTGTCCATAATCACTTGAACTAAATCAATCGAGAATCAATGAAAACCATAAACTTGAAAAATCGTTTTTCAAGATGAATCGAAATCGATCCCGATCTAAATGAAAAAAATCGTGTTCTCAGATTGATATTACATATAAATCTCAGATTATTTGAAGAAAACATTTTTCAAAATAATGAGTCTAGGTAATTAAAAATAATTAACTGAATTTGACTAGCTTAATTAACTCTTAGCTAACCATTGAGTGTCCAATGATGACAATCTGATGATAATCTTCATAAAGCGCTGTTATCCTCTCGACAACACGCTTCAAGAAATCGCTTTGTCGCGTCAGCACATAACCGTAGAGGCCCGAGAGCTCTTCATTGAAGTCCACTGAGAAGAAGTCGAAGTGAAAGGGTGTCCGATTGTCAAGCCATTTTCGCAGCGCTACGGAAGCGAACGAGCGAACCTGCTTGTAACTTCCAGCGTTTCCAGGCAGGTAGAGCACTGGAATTCCAGAAAACTTCAAATTTCGAACCGGCTCTATGTGCTTTCCCTCAGCGTAAGCGTAGAGTCCGTACATCGGGAACTTGTGGGCAATCGCGGGCTCCATAGGGATTTTCTATGTTGCAAAAAAAACAGCGATGAAATATCGCTGACTGAATCGCTGTTTCAGCCCTAATTGTTTGACCTTACGACATACTGTGGGTACTCCCACATGAACGTCATCTGACATTTGTTCTCTTCCACATTTCGAATGACGTCGTAGCTTCCGATGACAAAGACAAACAGACACGGGACAGAGAAGAGGAAGACCATGAAGTTGAGAATCTTCCGTTTCAGCGTCGACTGCCACTCGTCAGAGGCCCTTGACGCCTGGGACCGTAACCCCTGCAGAACTTCGCTCGCCTTCATTTCAGACTTCTTTTCTGTAAATTCAAGTATCAGCGATTCAGCGATCAGCGAATGTGCAATACCAGATCCACAATGACCGACTTAAGTTAACCAAAATAACATTTCTAATTACCTGTTGCTTCAGCTTCAGATTTGCCTTCGTGCCCCATTGTATCAACTCCAGCGGGGTCAATAATTACTAATTAACGATATCCAAGAATGGCGAGGTCAAAGGTCAAGGACCTCTGAAGACTGGAGGCGACACTGTGACAAAACTGGGTACGGAAAAAACCAAGGATGACATTACTTTAATCGAATGTCAGTGACCCGAAGACAAATATACAATTCTAAGTCACTTACCTAATTTGATGTCCGATCGATTATCGTGCTTCTTAATCAAGGTAAGTTAACTAACTGGTGAGATCAGAGTTAAGCGGTCCTAACTTGCAGCAGGCTAATTAATGTTAGTTAATTAATGATTAAGATCAGCGTTATCTTATCTTTAACGTGAATTGCACACCCGGGAAGTCAACCTGTGATCAGCTGACTTCCGCTTTTCCTTTACCGCGTAAATCATGTTTGTTTACTTTTCATCTCAGTGTTTACTAAACAAAACTCAAGTTAAGTACTCAATTAATTAAATGTTAAAGTTAGGTAATTGAGCAATTAATTAATTAAGTTGTGCACTACTCTACACTATAAGAAAACTTGAAGGTATATGGATGTTTGCAGGAGGTTTAATCATCTTCATATTTGGCATTAAAAGTATACCTAGTATCTTTGACCTCTGACCCCTAGGCCCTCCTGCAGTAATGAATCAGTCATGTTTTTCGTTGGTATCTACTTCATTGAATATGGTGTAATTGTTACACATTTAACTAGGTCATTAACTCCTAATTGTAGTTAGTATTTAACAGATTCTTAATTAGACCATTAACAATTAAAAGTCGGCTGCAGCGGAAATGTAAACAAATTAAACGTGGACTGATAAAAATGTAAATGCTTCAGTCTCTCCTTGTGCTGTCATAAACAATTTTCTTGTTATCAAGAACTGAACAATCGTAATTTGCAAAGCGTTTTAATTATTTTAAACTTAAAAAACTAATTAATCATAAATTTGTCTAATTTAGATCAATCTGTCAATTAAAAAAAAGTATTCAGACCACGCAATGACGCAAAAGCAAACCAAATTTTTAGGGACAAGACCGTAACATATTTTTGCTCTGCTTGTAATTACGTATTAATTAAGTTATTTACATGTTTCTTCATGAATATTTGTAATTAATTATCTTCCATTTAATTATTTTCTGAGCGGGAGGAATTTGAATTGCGGGAAGTGGGCCAAGAGGCTTCTGAAACTGTACCAGCGGAAGGAAATGATCCAATTCTCCACATGAGCCCATGATCTTGATTAATTTCCATAATTTGTGTCAAGTCCTTTCACTTCCGCTTTGAATTACACACTGAGCACCGCATCTTGCATAAATTTTTTGTTTATAAAAATTTGGAAATAAATTTTGACAAAAATTCTGACATAGAATTTGAAAAAAAAAAATCAGGTTCATCTCTCTCTCGTTTAGGGATCAAAAGCATTTTTTTTCAATTTCACGCACGGAAACGGCTCTTTAGTACCGTTTTCCAAAGCCTCGCCGAAATAGGCCTCTTCCCAAACAATTAGGTTTGCGTTACCGTAAAGCTCCGAAATAAAAGCCCTGGCGTGTCAATTTTTGTAAAGAGACACCCTTAACTGTAATAACCAGACAAATCACTTGAACTTTAGAACATAGGTCATTCCATTAGACTTTTTTGGATGTCGTGCCGAAAGCAAGCCTTAATTGGATCTTTACGGTATTTTGAGGATAATATGGTATTTAGGATGCCATGANGAAAGCAAGCCTTAATTGGATCTTTACGGTATTTTGAGGATAATATGGTATTTAGGATGCCATGAACCTAGGAAGGAACAAGCTGCGATGAATTCCAAAGACAGGGCAAGAACCCTGCGAGGCCTTGTGAAGGCTCAAGGGAAGAGCAAAGGGCCCTCACCTTCACCTCTTATCCTTCCAAGGCCCTTAAGGGCCCTCCTCGTCCACTTTGGAACGGTTCCCGAGTCTTTTTTGCCGTGTTCCCCGCGATGTGCTATGTGTTGCGATGAATCCTGAACCAGAGCATCGCCACCCACATGCTTCAGCCATCATCACAAGGGAACAAAGACGTGAAAGAAAAAAACTTTCTTATTTTTCCATTTTCATTCGAACCACCTCCAAAGGCTCACATTGCATTTTCCCAAGCATAAGCACTTGCAACTCCATCAGAGAGCCCTAGGCTTCTACACTACAATTCTTGTTCAAATTTTTTTTAAACAGTTTGTTCGAAATTTTAAAAAACCTTTTTTGAAAATTTAAGTTACTTAAGTGTTGTTTTCAAGAATTCTGACGCCGGCGTTTGCCTTGAGTGTTTCAGCGTCATGATATTAAACTTCAAGAGCCGTGAAGTGTCGAAGTGCTAATTGAATTCATTATTTTTTCGCTGTTTGAACACTGAACTTTTTAAAAAATTAAAATGAGACTGAAAATTGAAGTTGCGTTCAAATGGACGACGCTCATAGTGCTCCTACCTTTCCTACCTTCGTTGACTGAAGGAGCCTATAAGGAAGAACGTAAGATTTAAAAAAAATCTTTAATAAACTGTTTTAGATTTTTTGAAAAGCTCTACAACATTTTTAGAAAATCAGCAAGATTTTTAGAAAGTCTGTTCGAGACTTAAGAAAAACTTTTTTTTGTACA
>VYYI01001076.1:0-22479 GCA_021029175.1 Bilobella aurantiaca
AATCTCGGCGGAAATCTCGGCGGAAGTTCATTTTTTTTGCAAAAACGACGATCAACAGAGTTATTGGCCCACCTGGTAAGCGTTTGCTTGAATTTTGGTTTCCAAGCCACCTTGCTAAAGTCATAGTAAAAAGTGTAGCATGTACGCCACCAAACTTTTCTCTTTTTTTTTTTTACGAAAGTAGAAACCTAAAATTAAGCTAAATAAGTGCTGGTGTTTTTCTTTATTTTGTATTAGTGGAGTAAATGTTAGACCTTTTTTTTTTACCTTGATCTTTGTTAACGTCTGGATGTTAAACCATTATGGCGATTTTCAGAAATCTGAGGATTTCTACTCCATATTACTATTTGATTACAAAAATTTTCAAAAATCGAACGGCACTGACTAATTGTTGCCTTTTCAAAATTTAAGCATTCATTTTTTAAATAATTTGAAATTCTCAAATTAGAATGGCGGACAAAAACCGACTAGGCTTAAATTGAAATAAAAAAAAACGCGACACAATTTTTGGGGGAATTAACTCTATTAGTAGTCATAAACTTTCTCCTGATTAATTGCTTTAAAATAAATTAAAATAAATCCAAATTGCTTACATAAATAGTAAAATAATTCAATAACTTTTTATTTTATTTCCAGGTTTGGTTCCAGAATCGACGGACAAAATGGCGAAAGAAGCACGCAGCCGAGGCAGCTCTTGCAAACCGGAAGCAGCATGAAATGGTAGGTCTTCTAGAAAATTCAGAGGCTGACGAGGATTGCGATGACGACGATTTAATTGAGGAGCACCATCACCACATTGCGAAGAAATCGAGATATCACGAAGACTCCCCCGAACATCGCCATTAAACCCTTCGAAGAGCCCTTAAGTACTCATTCTTCAGTCACCTCCTGCGAATTCAATCCAAAGAACAACCCATTAAAACGATTTTACAACCTCAAGGCTCCTCGATCCTTCGTCCCTATAATAAGCCAAATTATTATCACGCACTTACCCTCCGCATATTCTGGTTGCCACTTCAGGGATTTAATGTTACCACCGTGTAGTGAGGTAGGACTTAATTAACTAAACGTAATTTAAAACAAACGATTGTGTGATCATTTCGTTATTAAATTAACTTAAATTATTAAATTGCGTATTCAACCCTCTCTTTTTAATTGTTCAGTTCCTCAAAAGCAGAAAATCTGTTTCTAGTGAAAGTTGACTTTGAAACTGTTCTCCGACTCCATTGAAGCGTAGTTATTCCGAAAATTCCTAATCAGAAAACAATAGCTTTATAATCCTGATGTAAATTAAAAGTACTATTAATTAAAAAGTTAATTTTAACTCGTCTGCTTTCTCTTCAGCTTTCTTAGTGCCAGGAGAAAGTTTAAAATGTTACAGGGTCCATTCTCTTTTCTTTTGCGTAATTAACTATAAGAAGAATTAAAATGCGTAGCTAACGGTTAAAATAGTAGCGTAAGGCAAAGACCAGGCAGTAAACGGCAATCAACACGTTGAATAACCCTCTCAGCCCTTGTGTGCCCTTTTCCTTCAAATTATGAAAATAAAGGAATATGAACTTGTGACAAAGTGGGGCCGACAGCCTCGACGGAATCATTAAGGTGTGTGGTGGGGCCGTTTTTGGTGGGTTTGTGGTGGACGATTATCATTAGAACCTCATGGCTCCCTGTAGCGTGTCAAAGCTTCAGTAAACTATTTTCATTTCCCTTCATGTTCTGGCCGAAATGGAGCATAGGCGGGGCGAAATAGGGGAAATTGACAAGGAAATGCCAAAAGCTTTCTCCAAGGCCCTCTGTTTTTGAATTTAGGGAAAGTCGGCTTTAGTGGTATGTAGTGAAAGTAGTGATGATGGTAAGGAAGAAATGGGCATAAAAACCCGGTGTGCTCCTCTTGTTATGCAAATTCAACCCACACTTATTTCCCTCTTGGCTATTGATTTCCGGATAAAAAACAATAGCAACATTTTACAGAATTCAGCATGCAACTACTTTCCGATCTTCTAAAAATTTTGGTGTAAATCATAGACCATTTTTTGCAAAATTTTTACAGAGACAGCCAAAGTGGCGAGAAGAGAAAGTTGGCAATAGTTTGCATAGGAAATTAAACTCTGCCTCAACCCTTTTTGCCTTAGGTAAAATAAAACTTTCACTTCCGGTTTGACCTAACATGCTGAAAGGCACTGTACACTGGACATAGAAGGGCAGCAGGTCGTTGGTTCTGGACCAAGGAGTGATAATGAAGTTCTCATGGAAAGGGGCCCTTAGCACTCTGTCCAGGCACTCTGTCCATGCGGCGTATGGCTTTGATGATGACGCTTGATACTCTGCGTGTCCTGGAGAGCGTGAAAGGGAAGTTTGATATTGGACATTATTCGATGGACAAAAATGGTGAGGCAGAAGTGGCTGATGATGGTTCGATCTTTACAGAATAAAATGTGCTGTATGAACTGATGGCACGAGTGGTCTTAATGACTTCTGAGCTGCAGTGGTCGCTACGTATGCGCCAAATCCGCCAGACAAAATCTTATCGTTTACTACTGTTGGGAGCCCCTTCACAAGGCACGTGATCTTATATAGAAAAAGTGGGGAAATGATAATGGAAACATATGTCGGTTTTCATAGCAGAGTGCGGTCAAATAAGACAATGAAATTATGTTGATCATTTGCTTGCCAAAAGTGGAGCAGAGGGAAAATTTTAAATCTAGGTGAAAGTCCGTTTAAGATAATTATTTTGAGAGGGTTCTAATCCTTGATTTTCAGGTGCAAATCTAAAAAACTTTGAACGGTATATAATTATGTTTTGTTCTAAGTATACTTTACTAACTCTTAAACATTCTCGCTAAAGAAAAGATCCTTGAATGACTAAAACGCCACTTAAAATAACATTTTCCTTTATTAATAGTATACCTACTTTGAATCACAGTTTATGAATGTGGTGAAGCAAAAAAATAATAGTCAAAGTCAGGTTACCATTTTTGTTGAAATTTAAATATTTCGCATCTATGTTTTTCATAATCAATAAAGTAATAAATCAATGGCTCCTGCTATTTTCTTGTGTATGGTTTTTGTTTCAAATAGAAGACCGAAGACAGATACTCTACTTAAGTAATCTAATAAATACGCTGAACTTGGAATGAAAAAAGAAATATTGGAAAAACCTAAATAATTTTTTTGTTAATGATTCTTTGAAAAGCACTGTGTATGTGAACTGCCTTTTGGGAAGAGGGAGGAGATTGAAAATGAAAACAATGGAGTTTTATTGTGAAGGGCTGGTTAAGGAAAGTGAGCAGAAATGATACGCTTTCAGCGAAAAAAAAACTACTCTACGCTGAAATGATGCGCTTTCACCCAAAAAACGATTCTAGGGCTCAAATGACATCAAGGGACACTGCTCGTATCACCCTCCAAAATTACTTGGAGTGAAAGCCCCCACCATTTTACGTCCAATAAAAACTGGGAAAAGTGGGAAAGAAAGGAAGAGGATTTGAACAATATTTTTATACCATGTTCGGCTAGAAGGGCCTTTTTCCTTGGCTCTAGATGCGATCTATCTCCAATTCCACCTTGAAAGAGAGAATTTCCCAACATAATATTTCCCTTTAACGATTCTTCTTCGTATCGCTTCTCGACGATGCCTCCTAAAATTGATAGCACTGCTACTAGACCTCTTTCTATACTTTTTCTCGATTCGATAGATTGCTAAAATTAATACAAATGCTTCTATATGTCAGCCGAGAGGGTCATAATTCTCTCTCGACGATTTATATCTTGAGATTGTTTCGATGTTTTCTTGGCCGCTTTCTGGAGGGTCTATCGCTTCCAGTGTATCCAGGCCCTTCATTTTCCTTCTCTAACATCATCATCTCTCATCATTATCCCTTCCTTCCCAGTAACGCTATCCTCCTTTCCCCATTTTTTTCTCGTAGTTTTTTTTTTGGTAGAGTTGTAAATAGAAGAGAAAGCTTTTCTCTAGATAAAAAAAAGCGGCTTTTCTCTTAAATTCAAGTACTAAAAGGAGAATAAGATCTTATTAGGAGCGACATCCCGAATAAACAGAGGCAATCTTATCTTTTCTTCAAACTATTAGCCCTTGGCCCTCCCCCAGCGGGGGGCGGGGGGATGTCCCGGGTGCATGTCGTTTTACATGCCTTTTTATCTGTAGGGAACATCAGCGGGGAATGGAGAACCCTTCTTTTTAGCCTTTACACAATTTTCTTTGCTTATAAGGCTAAGGGAAGGGATTGAGACGAAGGCCAATTTAAAAGCTTTTTCAAAAAAGGGAAATCGCCCATATTCTCCTCCTTTCGAGCACTATCATTTGAGACTTTCTCCGCTTTCACCCACCTCGCCTTTCTCCATCAACTTCCAAATCCAAGGAATAATATCCTGCCTTTCATTTTCTCCTCTAAACGGACTACCCTATTCAAACCATTTTTTTTCTTGCGGATAACATCAATCCTCCATCCATTTCAATCAGACAGGGACCCTTCACTGGACGTCAATTGACCAAGGGCCAGTGGCCATTCCCTTCGACATGACCTCACATTAATCAAGTCTACCAGCTGTACCAACAGACGGCAGATCGTAAAATACAGAGTGAAACGGTCAGTGCGTCTCAAATATTTTTCATTTTTAAAAATTACAATTTTAGACCTAAGGCTGAAATAGTTGTATGCAAATTTTTCAACTAAGATATTTTATAAAAGCAATGGATGACAATATTAATATTAAATTAAATGTTAGTAATACTAATAATATTACTAATTGTGATATAGTTTTGGAAAAATTCATTGCTTCCTGCAATTTATTTGTATAAAACACAATTCATCAAAGCGTAATTTCAGTTGCTAGAACTAGAGTTGCTAGAGTTTTAAAATACAAATTTTCGAAAAAATAACGTTTAAGCTTTTCAAAAGTGCGTAGTGTTTGAACACGAAATGGCGGCGGCCTTAAGGCTCAGTACAGAAATATTTAGAAAAGGGCGATTAGTCAGGGTTTGGTTATGAAATAAGGCTTCTGCTGTTATTGTGTGACTCTGGGATTTCCGAAAGGAAGTTTTAATTTTCGAAAGTCCATGAATTGACATTATAAGTTGGTAAATGAATTGGTGTAAAGGACAGGAAATAGAGATCTAGATTTACTCTCGCCTAAATGGCCGAGGCCCTTTGGAAAATTCCATTGAGACCCTTAAGGGCTCCCACAATGAGCGTCTAAGCCCATTATGCTCCAAAAGGTGCTAAGAAGACTTGAAGTGGTCCTGAGCCAGGTATTATCCTCCACCATTAGAATAAGTGTATAATACCTACCGTATTCTGGTGTCCTTAGATCTACCTGAAATCCCTCCAGACTGCTTGGCGACAACACAAATCCCTTCTACGGACAAGGAGGCATGTCTCAAATAACTTCTGCTGGACTACCACTCCGAGCCAAACTAGCCCGGAGCGTCACGACAGAAAATCTATATAAGCACATTCGAGCTTATATTTAATTTAAACTGATCCAAATTTTAAACTAAAATTCCAATCGAGTCTTCAGAATTTATTTAGAATTTGGAGATATTTGCAGGCTTGCAGGCATTCTGCATGAAATGTACCGCTATAATCCGAAATTGGGAAAATAGTAAATCCGGTCAAATGGACCTTAATCCCTATTGTCCACTTGTTTTTCCTTGACTCTGAAGATTACTGGAAATGGTTATATCCTCCTTTTCTAAAATTTTGACTTTTGAAACTGATGGCCAATGACTGAAGCGGAGGCCATTGATCTTCTAGAATGGATGAACTTCATTGTTCTATTCTTCTCATATTGCTTTCTATGGACAGGAAAAGACGGACAGTCAAGAATTGAAGAATGGTCCTTATTTGTCCTCACGTGAATGAAGTCCTCCCTTGATATACCCTTAAAGTCACCCGGAATTACTCCAATAACCAAAAATTCCTTTAACCTGTATTTGAGAAGTTATTGTACATATATTCGGCGATCAATGCTTTAACCGTATCAAACATTGCTCCAGGTACGGATTGTACGGGTTTTATTTCAAAACGGCAAAGAGACAATGAAATGCATAGATAGGTTTAAGGGTTAAGTATTAATGTCCTTACAGTTGTGAATTCGGCGATTATCATAGGCCACCCAGTTAGTTTAAGCTAAAAATAATACGTATGGTCTAAAGTCAAAATGGTATTCTGGATCTACTATTCTAGTGTTAGTCTGACATGGAAAACAGTCGTGCTTTCAATTTTGCCTGGCATCTAAAAACAATGCTAAGTGGCTTAGACTGAGTGCAAAAAATGTAGCGGACTTACAGGTAATTGATAATTTATACAGGTGTTAATATCTTACCTGAATACTTCAATTTTGTCGGCTAAAATTTTACGAACCTAATTAAAGAAATATG
This sequence comes from Bilobella aurantiaca, assembly GCA_021029175.1. Lineage (NCBI taxonomy): Eukaryota > Metazoa > Arthropoda > Collembola > Poduromorpha > Neanuridae > Bilobella > Bilobella aurantiaca. Next base: position 6,398 of record VYYI01001076.1, read on the forward strand.
AAATTTTGTATAATTTGCTTCAGCTTTAGAGCTTAATTTGAATTAATTAGTATTAAAATTTTAATAAGTTCATCTTTCAAGAAAACTTAATACAAACTTTTTGAATTATAAATCCGTATGAATGAAGCAAAGCGGAAGAAGGTGGGTGGAAGTTTCAAGTTTCAATTCAATAGTACTAGTAAGAAACACAATAAAATTCTCTTGCTGCATTTTCCTTTTTTTGAATTCCTTTTTTCATTCAAAAATGACCAAAAGTCAGGATTTCCATTCAAAAGGAGACAAAGAGGAAGTCAAGTGGCAGTCAATGACTCAAGGCACCTCGCAGTCTAAGGGCTCCATCAAGGAGGCCTTATAGTAGGTCACCTGTTACTACTTAAGACTCCAAGGACTCATTCCAAATTTATGAATGGACTTCATTCAAACATGGTGCAAAAGAAACTACGTTTTTACACTCAAAATCTACACTCTACTTATAATGAAGTACCTGCCCTAAACCTAAGTAACTCAAAAGTATTTACCTATTTATACTTTTAAGTGACTTCCGATGCAATAACTTTTGAAAATGAAATTCAAAACATTTCATTTGAAATTCAAAATGACTGTTAATTTTCAATTTCAGAGTTTCGACACATTATCTGTTTAATTGTTGACCACCTATTTTTGATTTGAAAATTATAAAAAAAAAACTGTATAGATTTGTATAAAGATGGTGTCCATTCGTTTGTGATTGCGCGAAAATTAATATTCCGGTTTGATAAATCGGTCGATTCATGCGAAAATAGCACAATTTATTGACTTTAGTAGAAAGGATATTAGCTGTAGGCGTTAGGACGAGTAAACGATTTTCCTTAAGTTTGTCTTGATTCACTTTATAAATTCAATTAGAAGTTGAGAGGCGGGTAAGATAGTTTAAGGCCTCCTCGTTTCAATGCATTTGGTGGTGAAGCTCCTGGGACAAATCCCCGGGATTATGAGATTGATGAAAAATTGGCTTTAGCAATGAAATGGAAACTGCGGTCCATGTCTGACATAATATCATCCTGATATTAGAGAATATAAATAAATATTGAATACAAAGCCCCTCTTCCATTGGAGAAAGGTAGAATGGAGTCTAATGGGATTCCTAATTACGGAGATTGGGCCTACAAGCGAAGACGGATTAGGAGAAAGTTGAGTGAAAGCACGAGGGAAAATAAAGCTGGGATTTAAATTTTCAGAGCCAAATTCCAATGTCATTATGGTATGCTAAAGAGAGAAGCGTGTTCTAAAAGTTGTAGTTTTAAAAGTTAGTCGGTTTAATGAAAAAACCTAAATGTTTCTCTAGCTCAGCGTAGGTTAGTAGGCAGGTAATAAATATTTAAAAAAACATGATTTGTTTTTATTCATTATAAAGCATTCATTTATGCAAATTGTTTTTATATTACACATTATGTGGCAAAGACTAATAATTTCTATAATCACAGTTTGGTTGCTCATGCTCTATGAAATTTTTGGAAAATACTGTCACTTTGCTTTTTTGTTTTAAATGAAAAAATTAATCAATTTTTGAAAGAAAAAAAAACTACCGAATGATTGATCCCCTCCGTCTTTCTTGTTGCTCAGCGTTCTAGGCGTCATTAAGGAAATCTGCAAGAGGAGATGAATGAGCTTAGAAAAAAAAAGTGGAAAGTAAAAAAAAGCGTCATTCTAACTTTTCTTCGTTTGTTATTAAATTTAAAAATAATGGGGAAAGGTTTTTCATCTCATTTTCACACTTTTTTTTTTTGTTCCGCATCTGCTCCCACTCATTTCTCCGTCTATGCATATCAGCATCACATACATTTTTTTTTCGTTTTTTAGAAGCGAGAGCGAAGGCTGTTGGTTGAAAAATTTGAAAAATAACTCATTTCTTTCTCCCCCACACTTTATAGCTAGAAACAAATGGGAGGGAATTGTAAGATTTTTTTTTTCAGATGCGTTGAGTGAAGGAGTTTATGCAGATAAGTGTCTATGATGATGGAAAAAGTTCTAAATTAATGGGAAGGCATGTTAGCCCATGATCGATCACTGCCAATTCTCCATTTCGTTTCTATTTCGTTATTTTCAAAAGAAAGCGCCTTGAAGGAATGGTAGGCTGTTGTTGCCTCTTCCCTAATCTGCTTGACAAATTGTACAGCAGGAGTCAAAGAGTAAATGAGCTTGAAGGGACAAAGGAAATAAGGGACTGAATTCCTTCAATAGCGGTCCCTTAAGGCTCCCTTCCCCTTCAAAGGGACTCACGGCTAAGGGCTCAATGAAGCTTTATTGAAATGCTTTTACTACTTATTATGATGGCCTTTAAACAGGATATTCCTTGGGAGCTAATACATAATCCTTAAACTCCATTGAATGTCCTCTCCATTTTACACTTCTGACTTCCAAATTCCATATTCTAGGGAATTAAGCATCTTTAAAGGAAACTTAAAGCCTAAAATATTATTTTACCTGAGCCCTCTCCAAGAAAAAATTAATAGAGTAATTTCTCAATGCCAAAGCCTGGGATGAGAGCAAATTTTACGTAAATATGACAAGAAAAATTATACCATTAATTTCTTAAAGTCATAACCTGCTACAATGCGCTTAGCTACTGTACGACGATTTAAGAATTTTGAAATCCAAAAGAATATTATGATAATTCACTATCTTATGATTGTAATTAACTTTTTTGTACAACAAAGTTGTGAAGCTCTGATATGTTTTTAAGCAATAGAAAGGTGAAAGTAATGTTAATTTTTTGCTTTACGGTAATTGATGAAAAAAAAATTAACGTTAGAGTAAACCCAAATTAGTTAATTATACATGAAGTCCACTTAAGGTTAACAGTATCATCATTCATCATGTAGAGTTCAGTTAACTGTTTTTTTTATTAACTTTCTCCCGTATACTAATTCGCAGCAGCTACTGTAAATGCTGTAAGTAATAAATCGATGCATATTTCATTTGCTTCTCATCTTATTATTTAAGAGTAGTTTTCTAATTTTATTTTGTAACTGACACATTTGCTGCTACATTTTCTATAACCCTAAGAATTTGATTAGGCACTTCCTGTAGATACAAAAACGGCAACGAAATTTTTGAAAAATTGCCAGTGTATCGTACGTTTTTAAAAAAAAAAGGTTTTCTAAGAGCGCCTGATTGAATTCAGTCGACTCAATTGAGGGCAGTGATTAGTTGGTTCTAAAAATATTTTCCGTATGAGGACGAATTGTTTGTTTAGTTTAATCGAGGAGGGATGTAACAAATGGTTTTTATCAATTAGGCGAATGATGATGATTGATGCTAATAAATAAAAGTAGCGAGTCACGGCACGCCACTGCTACTAAATGAAGCCATGTCTCTCTCTCTCCCTTTTTTAACTGAATCATTTAGGAGGCCTTTGTAGTTCCTAATATAATTCGTAATGATAATCACGATAGTAAAGGGATTCCAACGACTCATGGCCAGAGCACATTATATACTTTGCATTGTGCCTGGGATAGTCTCGAAGAGGCTTAAATGGAAGTGTCATTAGGGGTAGTAAGGAAATAAAATGAAGAAAAGGAGCAATGGCTCCAATTGTGGCTCATTGAGATCTTTCATGACAAAGTAATTAATTGCAGTCACTACACAAACTTACTCTGGATACAATCTCTCCACCCATTTTCAAAACAGCCTTAAGAAGCACTTGGCCAAGGCCCAATTCAAATTATGAATGTCCTACTCTGAATGCTCGCTAGATTAAATTTTTGAGGAATCCAAAAATTTAAAAAAAATTCTAGCTTCCAAAAATGTTTCAATTATGGGATACTTTTAATTTGAAATTTTAATCGGTATTCTTCTTAAAAATCTGTGTTTCATTTTTGTTTATTCCATCTACGGGGAGAATTATTTTTTAGTTGTACAAACCTTTTGTTTTGTTTTTTGTGGTAAAAACGGACTTTAGAAAGTAGCTGAAGACTTATAAATAAAGAGCATTGAATTTTTTTCTTGGTATCTCTAGAATTCAACCAGATTATAGGTCAATTTTTTTTCATTATTTAAAAATTCAGTGCGATCACGTCTCTTAAATGTACATTCTGACCAAAGACTGTGTTTAATTCAGTAAAGAAATCCGTACATCTGTTATCCAGTTAAATCGGGGTCGGACGGACGGATGGATCACATCAACCCCACGAAGTAGCTTTCGCTTCTTATTTAAGGGGAAATTATTTTTGTTACGAAAGTAAAGGGTGGGGAATGGGATGTGGAAAGTGGTGCGGATTGAAAGGTAGATTAGATGAACGTAAAGAGGGGTCCTTGGCGTGGTGGGAAAGGGGTAGATCCTTGTGATTGCTTTACAATGGAAAGGAGGAGGATAAAATTGGGACTTTCTGGATTAGAGAGATGCAAACAGGTCATTTAAAGTACCGCAAACAATCTCATTATGGAGATCAAACCGCAAAATCAGCCGAAGAAGATGACTCTGAACGACGCTCCAATTTAGCAATTAGCTTATCTGTAATGGCCAATAACTTGAAATGAAGCCCTTCCTAATGATACCCCTTTTTAGTGAGAAGGAAATTATCAGGATGTCATTTGGCCAAGTCAATAAAGGATAAGCCTTTAAGTATCGCATTAAAGGATCCTATACTCATCTTTAATTTGCTAATATGCTTCCGGATGCACTTTAAACTTAAAAATTACAGTTTATTTTCTCATTTGTAATGATCAAAGCAAAAATTAATGACAATCTAAGATTCGATAGTCACTTTGATTGGTCATTAATTGATTGTTTAGCAGCGTCTTTTAATAATCTCGTTAAAATAAATTGTAATGATCCACAGATTATTCGTAACATAATGTGAGCGTAAAGTAGATTTTTCTTGTCAGTAATTTCAATTCCTGAACTTTCTCTCTGGGCAAAAGAGAAAGTATCCTCTTGTGCGTACGATTTTTAATATTGGGTAATAGAAACTGGTTGTAGAAATAAAAATTAAAGCCAAATCTAATTTGCTAGCATTTGTGATGACTATAGAAACAACTTTTTTTTTTCATCAAATCGCCAAGTCACTTTTTGAGTAACCCTTGAACAATTGGTCTAGAAGTGAATGGACGACAGATTTTTGTGTGAATATGAATGTGAGAAAGGAAATAAGTGGAAGAATATCAGCTGCCTCTGGTTTTACGCCTAAATTTGAAGGCCCCTTTTCGGCCTGGAAAAGTCAAATGGAGGGCAAAGGGACCTTCGCTTCATTTTTTGAATTAGCTACCGCTTCCTAGGCTTTGAATTGGACGATTGAAAGGGAGGGAGATGCTAAGGGTTCATTTGGGAAGATCAAGGCAATCCTTGAGCATTTAGCGACTCCGAAAGAATAGAACAACTTTCTGGCTGAGTAAATTCTAAAAACATTCAATCAATTGACACGCTTTCAATTTCTGTCAAAAGAAAGTATCATATCTTATCTAAGGGGCCCTATTCAAGTCCCCTTCGCATTCCAAAATCACTCTCCAGACAATGAGAGCCTAAGGGAACTTTTCACAAGAGCCACGATACCCTTATAGTCTACAAAAACGTTACATCAAAATGTTCTTTCGATCACGCTTCAATTGACTAAATTATAATTCAAAGGGAGATTTGATGGGAGAGTTTAAAACGAGTTGAATTTGGTTCAAATCTTTTCATTACAAGCAAGGACGCAATTTAATAGAAAATTAATTTCTCAGGATGTTTCTAGTCTATTTTAAGAGCTATAGGATGATGTAAATTTTGATTTAAACTCTCGTTTAGAACGTATTAAGGCTGTTAAATGGCTAATTTTCTGGTTTAGTGGTCGCATGCTTATAAAAGTCGGCTTTGGCGTCGCGTGAGAAATCCAAATGGGCAGCTGTATCTGTATGAAAAGATTTTTAGTATCATCATAATGACATTTTTGGCTCGAAGAAGAGCACAAGCCAAAGAAGAAGCGTCTCATTGAATGTGATCTTTAGAAGCTGCAGGATGCATTGTGATCGTCAAAAGATGTCTCATTGGGGTCAAAGGACCAATTTCACAGAAGAGCGCGCTTCGGCTCCATTCAAGATGAAGAAGATGGACAATGATGTCGGATATTTCATCCCCGCTAAATGCTTCTTGTTTTCCGCACAATTCCACAAGCACAATGGAAACAGTTCTAAAATAGTATATTGTTATTTTTATGTCCCAAATTGCGAAGGCAGAATAACAAGCGTTTAGCTTAAGTACATAATACAAAGTTAGGGTAGTGGAGCTTTATAGATTTTCAAAATTGTTAGCTTATAGAAATTTAAGGTTTGATTGATTTATGTTAGGTTGGATATATGAATACAAGCAAAATTAAATTGAAATTGAAAAAAATTTACTCAAATTACTTAAAGTTTACTGGGCGATTAACATATCCAAAAAAAAGCGGTATATATTTAATATTAAGTAAATTCATTTTACTTTAACTTTACTGCATTGTTTGGTTTTAATTAGGTTTAAATTTAAGTAATTAAAAGTGAAACTTTTAAAGTTGACACGACAAATATGCCTCCAAATGACGATGAAGAAAGACTTATTATCACCTCTCATTAAGAATATTTTAAAAGAATATTTTTTAAATACTTTAAGTATGTATGTTTAAATAGCCAGAGATCCGATAGGCCTTTTTACTGTTTTTTTTAGGATTTATGTATCCTACTTCCCAAAAAATTGAGAAAGGACATTGCCATCTATCTGTAGCAGAAGCTAAGAATATGGTGGAAAAGTAAGCTTGAACCTTGAGAAATGCTTCAGTTGATATATATTATGTATTAACTGCTTTGAATACAAAATTCATCAAAAAATTATGAATTATGAATTAGAATAAATTCTGTAACAGAAGATGTACAGTTAGTTAGTAGAAATACTTATTAATTTAAATGTTAACGCCGAATAAATGTGCGTGTGAATATGATGTGCTATTTTATTTTAGAAAAGGAGACTCCTGCCATCTGAAATTCTTCAAGCGGCGCAGTAGAAACTCAGCGAGAATTCTCAGCATTAGAAAATCATTCGAGCTGCTTACGCTAGATTTCGTTCGCAACGAAGAAAGCATTTTCTCCGTTTTACATTACGATAAAATTACACGAGCTAATTAAATCATTGTATGTTAATTAATTAGTAGAAATTGAGAGTGATTTTACAAATATTTTATCTCAACAGTAAAAAATAAATAAATTAAAACATCAAAAAAGAAGGCGAAAGAACACTTCTACCGCATTCAAAGGCTCATACGCTTATACTAACAAAAAAAACGTTTTTTTTAATTAGCATTAGATCTTACCAATGTGAGAGCTTCAACGAAATTGAAAACCTACAATTTTTTACGAAAGAATTAATCTCCTCCTCATTCAATAAATGAAATTAAAATAATGTTACTACAATACGTTGCAAAACTTGTAATGTAACTAAATGTTTAAAAAAATAGTGTAATGTAGGGACCCCAAAAGTTAATGGCTTTTTAAAAATGTGAGTGTGCGTTAAGTGGTCCAACTTTCATCCCTATAAATGCGTAAGATTTGCGCACTTCAAGCGTTACTTTACGTCTGGCGACGTAAGGTGAAAGTTAATGAGTGGTTTAAGTGGGATATTATATAATCTAAAAGAGAAAGCACTACAATAGCTCCGCTTTCCAAGTAAGTTGGTCTAAGTGAGCCTAGATTGGAGGGGAAATCTTGGAAAAGTCTGGAAAGCATTCCGAGAAGCCTCTCAAGCCCCTGTCCTTTGAAATTGAAATACGTTTTTTAGATAATGAGATTCAAAAGTAGAGGGGAGGGTATGTTGATGTTCCATTAAGTTCGAACCTCTTCCGACGACTTGCCTTCTTGAGAATGGAAATAAGAAATAAGTTTCATTTATTTTGATAGAAGGAGTCGAAGGAAGGAAATGAATTATTTCCTTCGGAATCCTCTCAATAGCTTCACAAACTTTCCCTCCTTGTCAAAATAAGCGTCTCAGCCAGGCAGTCTCTGCCAGGGTCTAATTTATTATTTGCACATGTATGAGTAGTTCGCGAGTAAGTAATTGCTACAAATAAAACTTAAGAAATGGAAAAAAAAGTCGTCGCAAAGCGAACTCTGCCTCTCGGAGTCAACCTCATTTCTACAAAATCCTATTTCCTCAAATACTTTGTGCTTTGAAAGCTTTTAAATGTTGAACATAATATTATGTCGATTAATGTCCTCATTAAATGTGTTTTCGTGTCAAATGGTGTCTTTCCTTTCGTTTTTTCGTCTTCTATTTGCAAGGCAAGCTATTTCAGAACCCATAAATACAACTGATTTGTTAAGGACGATGTTCTTAATTTTTTTCTAAAAGCCAAAAGTTTCCAGTAATTTAGTTTCATTGCTCCAAGAAATAAACGCCTCTGCGGAAAAGGCCTCGCTGTGTTTTAGTACCCAATTTTCTATAAACAGTGACCTTTCACCAGCAAAACGTACTTCCATGATACTGTGTTATAAAGCAATAGATTCTAAAAGCTAATAAGTGATAGAAACTCCGCAGATGATCTTCTTACGTCGCAAATTAGTCAAGGTCCTGCTCTTGTCCCTTTGATTTACGTCTCCATCATTAAAATTTAAGTTAAATGTGTAATTAAATTAAATAACCGCATTAATTAAAAAAAACGATCCCCTTGTCCACGTCACTATTTCTCATGCCGAATATTCAAATAATGTAATGCCGTATACTGTTTTCTCATCTCATTTGTGAGGAAATTATTTTGGAACAAGGTAAGAGGAAAACAAATATTGTAACAGAGCATTTCCAAAATCGCACTCAAGAAAGTGCTTTACAAAACAATTAAATCGTAACAAGAACCACGCTTATTTTAATATATGATTTATGCGTAGCTGAATCGCATTTACAGCATTGTTCTCATACCTATAGTAACATGTCAAAAGCTTTTCGCTTTTACTTACGAAGCATTTCAGGACCCCCCGTAAATAGCCTTATATTTCGGGATATCAAAGCTCAAATTGAATATATGACAGCCTAATATCCCAATCACGCTTTCTCTTCATTGCTTGTTCCAAGGAAAAGCTTCCCTTCCCCATTTTTGTCTGCCCAATAATGAGAAAAGCGTTTGGCCATGATTTTGCTCGGGAGAAAGCGATTCGAGAAAGGTTTTTGGAGAAAGCCTCGTAGCGAAGGGGAAGCCTTGTTTCTCTAATCGTTTTCAATTTGTGAGCCGTTGTCTGCTCCTCTACTAAATCAATACTTCTGCCTTCCGCTCCTACCCTTCCACCAACTTATCATCTCCAACACCAACTAACTACTCCTACTTTCACTTCATTCAAACAGTGAAACTCTCAAAAACCTTTATAACAGTCCATGGAAAAAACGAAAATTTCCCCCTTCAACAATGCCCCTCTCTCTGTTTATCTTTGACATGAACATGAGCTCATTTCCCTAGGACATAACTGCCTGCAAAGGAAAGAAAAAAAAGCCTTCCGAATGCTTTTCATAATAGAGGCCAAAATTCAACGAACCCAAAAGCGCTTTTCTCCCTTCAAAAACAAAAGGTTTCATTATTTCATATAATCTCAGTTTGCCCTCCCCGTCCCCCTCCGCCAGCAATTAATCAATAACTTTCTTCTTACCACTTTCCCCTATTTCAGCGCTTCTCTCGACTACACAGCTCTCAACTCAATTACCAACATCATTCTCGCTAAAGACTTTCACTTTCTCTGATTTTGGAGGCAATAAGGGCCCCTCTGGTCTAAGTCGCCTATTTGACTCTCAAGGGCACCCGGAGTGGTGGGCTAAGGGGAAGGAAAGGGTCCGGGCTCCTAAAATGGTGGTTATGGGAGAGGGAGCTCCTGACACTCTCAATTAATCAAAATAATTAAGAGGGGACTGGAGAAAATAGAGAAAGCGCGGGGAAGTTGGGGACGTTTTTAAATACAGGGAGGCTGGAGCCACAAGTCAGGGAAAGTGTCATAATTCATTTGAAAAGTCAAGAGAGTCAGGAGGTTGCTTTCCTGGAAGCATTTGGACGTCTAATCCAGGAACAGCCCTGACGCTGGAAAGTGTTTGAATATAATAAGGGAAAGCTGCCGAGTCTCTGCTGGGATCTGGAAGATTTGCTTTGGGAATGAGATCTTCTGACATTTGATTCACGTCTCGCCTTCCAGTGCTGCTTTCTCCAGGAATCGATAGACTTGAACTTTGTTACAAACGCTGACGACACCTGATTACGCGGGTCGTAAAGGGTTATCAACATTTGCTTTCACCAAATGGCAACTTTAATTGTGGCAAAATCAAACAATAATCAATATCTAAAAGAAGAAAGCTTAGATGCTAAGTGGCTTTAAGCGTCATCCAGAACTACAAAAACAATAATAAATCAAATAGACGTAGTTCCAATGAAAATAAGCACAAATTACCAAAATTGTTAAATAATATTGCCTAAAATAACCTCCATTCATTATTATTTTAGACAAACAGCTTTGAAATAGCTTGTTATTAAACTCAGATTGTTCTTAACCTTCTTCATTCAAATAAGTCGTACATAAGCTGAATTGATGATAATTTCATATCCAGAAATTGAATGAAATTGTTTGTAAACACATTTCGACTCATTTTGTTTTATTTCATTGATTGAAGTCGCATCAACTTCGTTAAATAAAGTTTTAAGGCTAATTTGTTCCGTTACAGGTAAACTAGTATTAAAAAGGAACAATGTAAAATTTGTTGATGTCATTTTACTTGCATTAAAGCGTCTTCTTTTTGTGCCTTGTCTATGATGGAAAAAGTTACTAATCCATTGTTAGGCCCTAAGTAAATGGCTCTGTCACGTTTATTCAAATTTAAGCGTCTGGCAGCGTATGGGAAGAAGATTCAAGGTGCGGGTTGAAAAGTAACGTTAATCGTAACTGTGCGGAGGACGTGGATGCGTGTGGATGATTAGGATGAAATGACTGAAGAATTAATATCAAGATTTGAAGTTCAAATGATGACAAAAAGTAACAAAGGGAACATGACAAGGATGCTTTTGAACGAGTTTGACGTTGACCAATTATGTTAACTAATCTTAACTCAATTGTAAAAACTGTAACTTGGAAATAATAAAAACAGCCTTCTGCAACGCGACTGTTAAATATTTGGACGCAAGGGAGTAGCGGAAATGGAGGCTTAACCTTCGGTAGTATCTTTCGTCATAACTTCCACTGTCAAATGCAGCGTTAAAACGGAAGTATAGTAGAGAAACGTTTACGCAGTTAGCGCTGTAGATCTTTGTAGGGTTTTTTCTAGTCGTAGAAATCTTGGAAATGGATGTCGTTAGGGCCGCTTAAGCTCTTGAGACGTTTGAAAAGTCAGAAGTCATTAATCAGGAGAGATGTTAAGGCTGGTTGAAAGGGAAGAGATCTTGATGAGGTTTATGAAGTCTCTGATTGGCTCTTTGCCCTTCGGCCCCACCATATGCCCCACCAAACCATTTCTGGTTTTTTTAAACGTTCAAACGAAGACTTCTACAAGAAAAAAAAATTTTTTTTTTAAAAAGCGACCTGACCTATTCATGTAAGATTTTGTTAGATACGTTTAAATATTCCTTCAATTTCAAAATTTTTGCTTGGAAATATTTTCCGTAATAATTTGTACCAACATGCCGCGATTTTAAAGGTGTTTTTTTTAAATAAAAAATATATTATTCAAAAACTGAGATTACGGTTAATAGCGTAATAAATGATTGGACATTAAAGAGTCTGAGAAGATATCCAATTTGGTACATGCAAAAGCATAAAAGGTAATCTTGAGCTTAAATCCAAACCTGTTTATATTAAGAAGTTAATGATTGAGTAGAATTAAATTTTGGGAAAAAATTGCGTCGGGTATAGTAAATATAAAAGATAAAAGTTAATAGCCAAATAACAATTACTGGTTCCATTATTCCAATAAAAGCGGCTCACTAAAATCACAGAGTTGAAAACCCGATTTATCCCATTAGAATGCGTCTCATTGACATTTCTTGAATTTTTTTCTCGAGCATGAATCTTAAATCTTTGAATTTCGTCGAGTTAATTTGAAGCAGTTTACCTCTTGCACTGAAGCATCCTTGTTACTATTTGGCGAACCATTTATACTCGTCATTTACAAAAGACTCGTCCTCAATGAACTCGTTTAATGAAAAACAAAGTGACTCGCTTGTTTTTTTTGCTAAGTGTCATCTTCGCTTTGAAAGCGACATTTTGAACCATCAGAAAGATCAGGATTCCGTCGCACTTTGATTTTGAGCTTTTGTCTGTAACAAAATCACTATCGAATGTACCAGATCACTATCTTGATTGACTCCAATTTACCTAAAAAACTATAATTAGGATAATTAGACAAATTTAAAAGAAAGTCATTAGTAATAAATTGAGAGCAACTATTAGTGAAAATTAAATGACTTCCGTTTTATCTCATTTCTTATGGAATTGACTTCATTCCAAAGAAAACACCAATAATTTAAAAAATTGACTTTTTTTTGGGTAATTCTTTTCAGCAGTTCTCGAATGAATACGAAGTGGAGCTAAGGTCAATTAAGGGCTTCTGATTTTCGTGTAAGGAAAAATACAAGGGCGGAGGGCCTAGGGTTATAGTTAGGGAAGACCGAAGCCTTGTGGCCCTTAAGATCCACTCATCACTCATCATTAGGCTGGAAACAAGTCAAGGGTGTCTTCCGAATAACAAAATCCCCCTTCCCCAGCCCCCCTCTCCAGGACTTAGCTTCCAGGAACATTTAATGGATTCAGAAAGCGTCTCTATGGCAACAAAGTCAAGGCATTCTTTCAAAGGACGCCTAGAAGACTTCTGTCAAAATTCCAAGCGGACCCGCCTTAAGGTGTCATTTGTTTGAAGCTCTTCCACCCCGAAGAAAAGAAAAGAACCATTATCATCCCCACTCGGGATTAACCTGTCCTCTTAATAGTTACATTCACAGATCACTTTACAATTGATCGCTTATTTTTTATTTAAGCTGTTCATTATTTTCTATAATTTTGTTAATCTGGTAATTATCAAATTAGTGAAATTGCCAATAAAATTGCCGATTTCACAAGCCCATATTCGGAATTTTTTCAACTCGAGAAGAAAGTTGCCTTCAATCAATTATGCTCCAACAGATCATGACAGAAAAGTTGTTTCAATTTCGATGACGTTAATTTAAGAATCGTAGATTTGTTTAAATTGAAAACGGCTGTTGAATTAGAGGTTGACATTGTGACATGAGGCACAATATAAATGACAGGCCTAAAAGTTTTCTTGAAAACTTTAAAGAAGCGTGGGAAGTTGGTCTAGTTAAAGTATCAACTTTGAATAGCTGTAAATGACGCCTCCAGACTTTCTCCAACGCAAAAACCTTTTCAAAAAAATATCTTTCAATATTTCTTACGTCTTAACACTACGCAAAATTCCGAAAATAGACCAATAGGAAGTGTGGATTTGAAATTGGGGTGAAGCCAGCGTAGCAACCAAGTTGTAGCTAAGTAGTAGAATGCCGACGTTAGGTCAGGGGAAGGCCTTTCTCCTTTGACAGATTCCCAATTAACACCCAGGCAGCTCTTGAAAAATGATCTCTTCCAACCTCTTTCATCTCCCTCCATAAATACTGCTCCAGCACAAAGTCTCCAGGACCATTTCACCATTTATGTTCTTCTCACTAACTTTTTGGAACTGATTTCCGAGGAAGTGAGGGCCCTTAACTACCAATTCCCACAAAGCCACACACACACATACAGGGAGGACTTGAAACACAAACTCAATTTGCTCCCTTCCATATGTTCTCGAGGGCTGGAAAGCAATTACTTTATGTTTCTCGAAGAAGAAGAAGGACCACGTCCTGACACGGATTAGACCTTAAATCCCATATCTCAAATTCCCAAAATGAAACTAACCAGCCATAACCTTCCGGCCGAAACGTTTTTCTAAAGGTCAAATTTATTAAGCCATCCTTCGGAAAAGAAGGCTTAAGGAGGCCTCCGCTCAATTATCTTCCCCAAATTCCTTCCGACTCTCATTTTCTAAAAGTACTTTCAAACTGGCACAACAAATGCTTCCTCTCCTCCTTAATCGGTTCAGTATTGATGGAGCTTAAAAGGAAGAAGAAAAAACGCTTTTCTTCCCATTGGCTCTGAGCTTGAATCAACAAATAGCTTCATAATTTCAAGATGATTTCAGTTTTCGTAGGTCTAAACTTTCCAAAAATTATCCAAAACGGAAGACGATGGCTTGAGCCAAAAAGCGTGTCCTGTACTATTTTTTTTACGTTATTTGTAGGCTTGTTGAAATCATGAGATACAATGATTAATCATGATGTCACCGTGCTAGGTAGATAGTTAATAGTTCTAGCTTTCGATAATCTGAAGTATAAAGAGAAAGTTTGGGAGAAAGTAACATTTGCGATGGCTTTGGATGGAATTAGGAGGAAAACGCTTTTGAGCTTTGAGCCTATTGAAGTTTGGCCTCAGAATCTCTGAGTTGACGATGATACGCTCGCCAAAATTGATCTTCTGAGAAAGACGCTGAAAGGAGATAGATCAGGTTCGTACGTTTCCGTGGAGGAAAAAAAAGTTTTCATCGCTTTTTTTTTCGTTGATACTTCAAAAGTGACCGTATTTGTGAAAATCTGCTATTTAATAGCCACCGTGTTCCCAGTCAAAGTTTTGTGATTTGAATCATTTGTGTCTCATTCATTTGCCTATTAGATATTCTGCTGGAGGAGAAGTCATTAATTCATCATCATGTCATTCCTTATAGGGATCTTAGTTAGCTCACCTAGAGGCAAACTGAGTAGCTTCCCATTCAATTCTGACGAAATAGGGTAGAATCAATCAAAAAACTTGTTTTCTTAAAATCTGAGCCTCCTCCCCCACACACCGCCCCTCCCTCGTTAAGTGAGGAATTAAACAATGACAGATCCACGGCAATTCAGAAGAAGTCAAGAGCTTAAGAACTGCCTGCCGTCGAGGATGTGATGAGTTATGAACCTAAAAGAAAGACCACTTTTCTAAATTTAACTTGTCTCTCTGTCCTCTACACAATATGAAAAAAAATATAGTTGGACTATTATTAACTTAAAATAATTTCATGTTCAACAGTCCCCTAAAATCTACAGATTCAAACCAAGTATGAATTAAAATGAGAGCATTGCGACATGAAATATAAATTTAGGTTTGTAGTAATCGTGGATGATTGATTTCCTTCTAAATCTTTAATGAAGATTTTTTTTTACAATGTATTTCAATTCGGAATATTATTAGAGAAGATTATTGAGGTTTGAAAGAGTGCTAAATATTTACGTTAAGAAATTGGCTGCATTTTGTCGTGAATTCGTTTTAAGAAAAACTTTAAATTTTTTGTAAGACGGAGATGACTTGCGCTACTTCACTACCCCTTCTTTTAATAAGGCTTAATCATTCTCGAAATCATTAAAGGCTGCGAGCCGAGCCTGAGTCACTCAATCCACTTACTAATGCTCTCCTCACTTAAGTAGAACTACTTTAGGAAATAATAAAAAGTGGGCAAAATGTTGTATTCCACTTAAGGTACTTTTTAATTGCCGCTCACTACCTCTCCTTCATCCTTTTAATGCCTTCAAATCCAAGTTGAAGCGTCACCACCACCCATAAACTAAAAGTAAACCTCTCACCAATCAACGCTTCTTCCTAATTTCATTCCTTCCACTTGACCTGGACACAATGAAATTACCTCAAAGGATTCGAAGCACTTACGAAGCAACTTTTCTGCAGAGCCAAGCCTCTTACTCAACACACGATTAAATCACAAACGTGTTAAACTCGAAATCATTAATTATTCGATCCTTCGATTTTTAATGCAAAATCTCCGGCGAATGGTGGATGAGCAAGCATGGAATTGTAAGATTTTTTTTCTTTTGATAGTATGATTAAACTACTTTTTAAAATACGACAGCAAAGAATCGTAGACGAAGAATTGATTTATATTAATCGAAGAATTGATAGTATATGAAGCATAGATGTTAGAAACTCAGAGTGAAAACTCAAACACTCAGAAACTCACACACTCTTCACTCAAAACTCACGAGTTTGAGTGTCGAGTTTGTGAGTGG
>VYYI01001077.1:0-22472 GCA_021029175.1 Bilobella aurantiaca
TGTGCATTTGCCAAATCCACCATATTTGAACAAAAACTTTGTAATATATTCTTACGTTTGAACTGTTCCATGGGCGCGAGCCCGAAGGAGCAGAATAATAAAAATAATAATAAAACAACTGTTTCTCGTCACTTTGTCCCCGTCAATTACAAAAATATTGTCTTGGGTTAGTGTAGTGGGTTAACAAGTATTTATTAATATTGCACCAAATGTAGAATAAGGTTTTTGATTAATACATGAAATACATTGTTACATGAAACGGTTGCTTGGAAATGAAATGTTAGGGATACATGGAAAAATATCGATAGAAGAGTTGGCAACAGTGGGAGGATTACAATTAAATTAACATTGCTGCCATCATATTGTTCCCTACATTTTCACTCTACTTGCACCGTAGGAGACGCTGGTAGGTAACAATGGATCAATGGTAGTGTAGGATTATCTTCATCTAACTTAATTCAGCCGCATTGTGCAGCTAGTAATTAATAGTGTTTATTCCCCAAAACCATCGATAACTGCAATTATCAAAATATAAATTTTAATCGATATAGCTGCCATGGTAAAAAAAAAACCATGGGAGCGTAAATTCTCTTTGAAAATATGCAACCGGAAACTACTGTTTTTGGTAAGGTTATATCTTGATTATAAGCTATGTATAGTATAAAGTTTTAATTCCACCGCTTGCATACTGATGCTAAATCAAAACGTTTCGGAGAGAATAATGTTTCTTGGAAAAATGATTTGAAAGAAATGGTGCAGGCGGGAAACATATTTCACATTTTATTGCCGTAGACTTACTTTATAAAGTGTTCAAAACATTCGGAAGTGTATTATTTTTAAACACCAAAATGATTGTATTGTAGGGAAATCAAACATTGAGTGAGAAATAAAACCATTAAAATGTCGGCAACATTTTTTTTCTGTTCATGTGTATAGATTTGATTCCATATTATAATTTAAAGTTGGTAGGTTTTCATCCTAAAAACAATGTGTTGAGTTACTTGATTTTATTTCTATTAATTTCAATTGTGATAGCATCAATTTGTGTTTTATATGTTGAAATAAATGAAGAAATTTTCTGCCATGAAGAAAATTAAATGGTTCAGGCTATTTAAAAATTGCCATTGTCAATTGTCTCAAATTCGCATACCATTATATAATTTACCTTTAACCTTCATCGTAATTGGCGGTATGAAATTATCGTCTTAGTGCGTTAATGCCTATGCGGCTGAAAATTACAATCAAAGTTTGCGAGAAAGAAGAACCAAGTTTTGCATACAGTAAAGGAGGGCTTATCATTATTAATATAATGTAATTTAATTCATTAATCACATATTTATGAATGAATATTTAATGAGAAGCAATTTTATTGTACAATATTTTGTGTTTTAACATGCAAAGCATTAGAAAGTACAGTAATACAGTAAGTTTAATACAATGGAGGAAATTGAAATAATTGAAATGAGAACAGGATTAAAGGGAAAAAAACTCTCGTTCCTTTAAATCAAACAAATTTGAATTGAACACACCTATTTTTGTTTCATAATTCACTTTTTAGATGGGCTCACTTAGTAACTTATTGGAAGTTCTAACCATGACGCAGCCCCCAAATGCATTGCGTTATGATTGTAACTTATTAATTACGTCCCCATTCCACCAACACCAAAGATCAACAACTGTTTAAGTAATTCCTTATTAACTTCAGTGACAATTGTTGCATTTGGTGTCTTCTTATAGTAGCCAATTCTGTCCACAACCATTTGTCCTCTTGTAAATTCACCTTGAAGTTCTACTGTGCAAAAGTATTTCTCTGTCTTCGCCGCCACCTAAAATTTAAATCATAGAGATTAGAATTTTACATGAAGAATTCTCTCCGGAGAGTAATCATATAAAAGTCACAACAAATTACCCTATGCTGCAATCACACTTGCTACAACGCTTCATTGACAGTACTTATTTTTAATATTAATTTAAAAAAAAAAGAAATATGGAAGCATAAAAATGTTTGTGTAATATAAGACTGTCCAAACATCCAGGGCATGGAACAGGTGGACGCAAGAATTGAAGTTTGAATCTATTTTTTACGACGGGGTTGATTGGATTACATTAAACTAGTCACCTTAGAGTTAAGCAAATATGCGGCCGCAGTTGGATCTACCGGAAGCCAAGAAGTTTTGTCTTTTTCAAGCAGTTTTGCTTCCGCCTTGTCAAGCAAATCCTCCTCTGGAGTATTTATATTTCCAAGAACATTTTGACGGAATTCCTAAATTAAGACTGGTTCAGCAATTTCAATTTTTTTTTTAATTTTAAAGTATTTTAGTTCATATTTAGAGCATTTCACTGGTTACATATGGTAGCGCTGAATCCTGCAAAGTTTCCCACGGGAAAATAATAATTGGGCAATTGTACTGCTCCAAAACAATTCTAGCGGCTTCTGGATCGGTAAGGAAATTGAATTCTCCAGTCGCCGTAGAATTGCCGATCCCTAGAGAACAACAATTTTGGCTGCATTTTTTTCTGATAGGAAAAAAGGTTTTACAATTTAAGCAAAAAATGTTTTTGATATAATACACCATTTTGGACAATATTGGCACGTGCAAAATCGCTAGAGCGTCTAATACTTAAGTTACCTTTGATGTTACCCCCAAGCATTATGATCCGTTTGGGATAGTCACTGATTTCGGGATTTTTACTTATTGCAATGGCCAGATTTGTTAGTGGTGCTATGGTTAGGAGTGTAACTTTTCCTATTAAACATGTAAAGCCCATACAAGATAACCAAATTTAGATAAATCATGCTTCTATGATTAGGAACTTTACCTTTTCCGTACTTCTTTAAGGACGAGACAAGCAGTGACACTGCATCTTTTTTCTGTACTCGAGGTTTTACAGAAGACAATCCAGCATCACCAAAACCATCCTTACCAAAATATGGCGGATCTTCGTGAAACCATTTTGAGCGTATAAGAGGAGAATCTGCTCCTCGGTAAATTGGTGTCTGACAAATGTAGTATGGAGGAATATCAATAAAACACAATTAATAACAGTAATTTTGATTGTAAAATTAACGGAGCTGTCTGCGTAAGGGCCCTAGGAAGTGTGGTATCGTACTTGTGTTATAACGAGAAAAAAATAAGTGTTGCTTTGATATTAAATCGTTAACGTAGTTTTATGTAAGTAAGTCTTATGGCAGAAGACACATTGGATAATGAAATCAATATTCTCTTAGCACCGCCATGTTTGTGCATATTTGATAAGGGTCAAAATAATCATACAAAACTTACTTTCTTGTTCGCGACATTCAAGGCACGAGTGGTGTTGATTAAAACGTTGTCAAGTGTGGTATTTCCGTTTACGCAATTAATTGCGAGTAGTTTTACATTGTATTTTGAGCTTTTCTCTGCAGCTAGCATCAAAAATATTGCACGAGCATCGTCAATACCTTTAACAAGAAGAAATTTAGTCAAGGGTTAATAAGTAATTCGGCAACCATTCAGACCAGTGTCTACGTCCATGATGACTAGTTCTTGTTTACTATTGTTCATTTCCTATTCAGGATTCATTTAAAAAAGAACGGTTAACATCTACACATTAATTATAACAATATTATTGTAACGTTTTACATAAACAAACCTGATCTGCTTTACATGCAAGCTTTGACCCAGAATCTGCACTTGAATTAAAATTTGTCGACAACTCTACTTCAACAGCCAATAGTAAATCATTGCTCTTCTGATGCACTTCCGCTTCTGACATTTCTATCTTACAAAATGAAGTGCGTCAAGCACTTACAAAGTCGTTGATGCTTTGAAAACTTTGTTTGTAAATGATGACTTAACGTAGCTTAAGTTGCTTCTTTTTATTTCTAGCGCTAACCTGATTTTAATTTGCTAACTAACTTCCTTGAACTATTTCGGTAGATTGCATATTACACTGGGTCAGTGGGTAACAGATTTTTGAAATTAGGCTTCTTTGTGTTCTACTTACGCTAATTAATGCTTTATGGAGGAATTTGTGTTATTTCCACCTATTTTGAAATAATCTGAGAAAGTCAGGTTTTTATCGCTTGTCACGGAAACTGCTCATTAACTCATGTCCTATATTTAGTTCTTTTTTGCACAAGTGTTAATTATAAATAGAAATCATGTCGGGCACTTCAATTAAATTTTCTTGCTTTTGATTTTGCATTTTCTAAAGAATCCGAATTGTAGATTGTATAGTAGCATCATAGTATTATAATTCACAATATTCATAACTTAATCTAGAACTAAAAATGCACAATTATATAACCAAATATGTTTATCCAAACCACATATTTTTTTATCCACCTAATGCAGAAAATGCAGCCTAAATGAGGATACAGAGAACGTTTTTTCTACTGCAACGTTAATGTTGATATTTTTTAGAGTTTTGCCAGAATTAAAATTGGTAAAAAACATTTTAATCGTTAATTTATTAAAGAGTATTACATTCCTATGTTTCCACCTAAGGTGAAAAGCAGCATGTCAAATCTTCTTTAGAAAAATACAAAGAATAATAGAAAAATTGTACCTTGAAGCAATGTATGCCTAACATATGTTTAATTGATTTTTATTTTGATGAAAACACTATGAACCATCGCTATATTTTTAAATCCGAGATTTGAAATTCAACTTTTTACTCAATTTTTTATCATTTGCAGTGTACACAAAAGGCGTATCTTCTAGGGAAAGTTGTTTAGGGTCCCATAAAATGAAACTGTCTCATTCGCTAATTATCCCACTTCTATTCATCCCGCCACCCGAACGATCCATCCTTTACGCAAACTTCTGTCTTCAGGAACACATTTCAATGACTCTAAAATCCCTTTATGTGGTATAGGGAAGCACTCAAAGGAGGCTCAAGAAAGGGATAACTTTTGTTCACGAGTTTGAAAACTTTTCAAAACAAAATTATGATAGCGGATACTATTATAATTTTATCTTCTTAAATGTCAGTGCAATTCTAAATGGAGTCAATGATTGTATAGCCGATTTGTTTAGGATACACAGACACACTTACAATTACTTTTCCTTGTATCATATTTGCTTAAACAAGACTGAATTGTTTTTATTGTTTACTCCAAGTTTTCATTTCAAGTTAGAATTCTAGAGCTATATAAATACAATAATTTTGTAATGTAATTCAAATAACTTTCGGTTTTCTTGAGCATTTTATTATTTAAAGCGGTTGACTTTAAATAGTTAATTATAATTATTTTTAAGAACATAAAGTTAAGAATAACACATCAGGATTAACCACAAATTTATGTTTCTGAAGACATGCTTCAAATGTTAAGTTCAATCTTAATAGTAAGAACTGGAACACGGAAAAAGGTTTGCAAATCAAAAACCAAGCAACAGTATTTCAAAGCCTTTGACAATGGTTTTGCTTTTCCACTTATTTCACTGCAATTCCTATGTCGTCTCCACCAACTTCGGAAATATGGAGCAAAACTTCTTAGTTTTTGCAACAATAAATCAGACATACATTGAAAGTGAGTTAGTAAATCCTTGCGAAGCCTAATGGTTCTTTTCGGGAAACACTATTTCAATGTGCTGTTGGACATATTTCACTTTTATTGTTTGTTTTCCTGGAGGGTGATTCAGGGCTATAAGTGGTCAATAATTTCCTTTGTATTAAACCAAGTGCGACCTATATAAATCAAATCAAACTAACAAAACTGTCACAAGTAGCGGAACTAAATTACTTTGCTAAATCTAACTTTCTGCGAAATGGAAACCATATACTTGCATTATTCGGTCTAACACAAATAGTTTCAAAACTTATTCTTCGAAGCCTTAAATTTTAAAAAAATTTGATATATTGAAATGTTATTTTTGTAACAATTCTTTTAAAGATTTTTGTGAGTTGAGAAATTTGATGTAATGCAGTTTGTAAACTTTTGTAAGTATTGTTTCATGCATTGATATATAGTCCAATTTTAAGTGTACTTATATGAGAACTAGTTTTGTTTTTTGCAAACGCTTTGCTGTGCTCATTCATTCACACTCATTCATTTTGTAACCTTGTCACTGGATCGATACTTTCGTCTTGCGAAAACGCTGGAAATTCAATAATAATTTATGCAAGCGTGTTACTGTAACAAGACCTTTTTCTTGCTACGTGGTGATTAAATCTTGAGTCTCCTTTCTTTCCCTCCTGCTGCAAGCGTATCTTGATAAGCGCAAAAGGGTGGAAACAATGAAATCTTAACGCATTCAGGTTTAGGTCACAGTAATGAATTTTTTTTCAAGTACGACTCCCAAAGTTTTCCATTAGGTTTCCAAATATTATACATTAATTTTAAGGCTTCAGCGGCAAAAGAGCAAAATAAAAATGCTCATCTAAAATTTTTTGGAAAACAAAGCCCAAATTATACCCAATTGAATAAATCAATGGAAATTTTTTTCCCTAATATTTATGCTTTTCGGTACGTGAAACATCATAATTTCAAACTTAGTTTTGCATTTGCATTTAGATTTGTTATTAATTCTTGACAAATACGTAAGCATGGTTTAGATGGTAATGTTAGAGATGCACTACTGCTAATTATATTCATGACAGTTTGATTACTGCGGAGTGCGATTGGACTCAGGATTCTGAAATTTACTTACGCCCCTCGCGTCAACCGTAATAAATTACTATGAACAAACAACCAAAGGCATTCTGCATTAATCTAAATATTCATTCAAAGGTGGAAGGAAGTGCGTAGACAAGAAAAACAAGTATTGTTTTGATAACTAGGACCAGCTTAGAGACGTAAGATTTCCTCCGTATTTACATTTTAGCAAAAATATTACCAGCTATAGCCAATTTCTTTTTAATCCAATGTTTTTAGGTATAAGTTGTCTTGCAGGGTTTACACTCTATTTGATCTTTACTAACTTTCTGTATTGACAAAAATATATATGAGTAGTAATTTAAACATAATGGGTAACATTCAAATACACGTCTTAAATCAATTTAGGCATTCATGAAAAAAAGTTGGTTGAAAATGCGGATAATTTGATAGATTTTTTTCGGTTTAATTTTTACAAATGTTTACGATGTGACTTCATAAAGGCACCAACAACACGTGGTTTTACGCAGAATGAATTATAATAAATAATACAATTCATTGAATATTAAATAGTTATAGTTAAATAGACAAGTTATCATGAACATAAGATAATGATCATGAGCAAAAAAAAATTTTATAACAAAAGCTAGGCAAATTTTTTGGAGGTTGGGGGAATTGTACCACAAAGCCAAACTTAATTTTTGGCGGAAACAACTTGAAGGAGGCTTTCGATTATAAATTGCAAATACACTTATTTTATAAAGATCCAAACAAACCCTTACTAAAACAGAAGCATCCAGATATTTCTTCCTGCCTGGCTTCTTTGGTTGTAAGGAACAAACCTTGAATGCGTACTTTATAAGCAGGAGCAGAAACTTGTTCTAAATTTCTGTAGACAATTGTTATATCATAACCTTTTTCGCTCTTGTGTAAAATCTGAGAATCTCCAGCCGCCGCTAAGAACTTACGTGTAATACTTTATCATAAGAAGAAATTGTGGAAACAACGGAAACTGGCCTGAAAAGAATGTTAAGCCTTTGCAATAAATTCTACTCTGCATGCACGCCCAACCCCTTCCATTAGGCAGCAAATAAGGCGGCTAACTGGAACATGAATCACGATGCGTTAGATGCCGACAATAGGTCGGCAGTGCTGGAAACAAAATTCTCGTGAAATGAGGCAGTTCTACTTTTTAATGGTAAGCAATTGTTTGCATCTAAATCAGTGCATCTATTTCTTCTGCTTTAAACTAATCTAGTTTCAAATGACACTAGACAAGATAAAAAACGCTAAAGTAAAAAAGTTTAAGATGTCATTGTAGTAAGTGTCAAGTTACTTTACTATGACCGAAATGGAGTGTGACCCGCTGTTGCCCTAGTTTACTCCAAGAATGATGAACAGTGACTCTACTGGTCACAAAGCCTGACTGACCATTAAACATTAACCAACTTAATAAACTTTACGATTGACTAACTGACACATTAAACTTAACTCTACTTACGGAATAACTTGACAAGACAGAGAGAACCTGACAAGTCACCATGACAGACAACAGCCCCTTTTCCTACTACTTTCCCGTTACTCTCAAATTTAGCGTTTTATGTTTTTACGCTAAACAATTTGTTTACAATAAATGATGAGACGCTGGATTATATCTACAACAATGGCAAACATAACCTTGTTTCCGTTTATTAAAACATTTGAAATTAATTAATTCATGCTTATATCTTCTTGTCTTCAATTGGAATGGTTAATGTTATTTGTATCAATTAGAAATGGTCAATGTTCATATTAAGTAGCTTAAAAAATAAAATAATGCTTAAATTTTGTTTCCTTGCATCATATTTTTACAATGGGAATTGATTGTGAGTAATATAAATTCTTTAAGTGTATTCCTGAATTATTGAAAAATATCGAGTACTTATGTTACTATTTCTATATTATTGGAATGTTGTATTTAAATGTGGACAACCATTAAGCTGAGTAAATTTAAAATTATCATAGACTTTGTATTGATTAGAAATATAAATTCATGAGAAGAAAGTCTTTAGTGGGCAAGTGAAACATATTTCACTTTACCATCCACGCCCAGTAATTTCATTTGGCAGGAAATGATGGAGCCAAACACAACACATTGAAAGAGGGCTCATTGAGTTGTCATCAGTGGGCTAATGGACGAGCAATTGTTCTCGCTTGTAATTAAGTTGTTCACATTATCTTCATTGTTTGTATCTCCAAAGCTGCAAGTGAATTGTTTTTGATGGTGGCGGCTCCAATAGACCCGGAGTGGATTATTTTAATGGTTTAGTGCTATTTCTTACAGTGGCTCATCAACTAACACTCGCATGCATGTAGCTGCGCTAAAGAAAGTACTGCTTTGCCAATAATTGAAAAAAAGTCTACAAATTTACGGTCACTGAAAAATTGTTTATTGATTTTGTAGCATATCAGAATTTAGCGTTTCACCCAACCCCTAGGTTAGTCCATTTGTCATGGACATAGTTCATCGGTGTGATTTTGGTTAGTTAGTTTAGCGTTCTGGGGTATTTAAATCACTGCCAGCCTAGGAGCGCTCTTTCAGTTTAGTTAAGCTCTTGTAGAACTTTCAGTTACTCTATCAGTGACTCTAGTAGAGCATTTGATACAATAAACAATTCATTGTATATTTCTGGAGTAAAAGTCTTGTATGAGTCTTGGAGGTCATTATGGGGTCACGGAGGTCAGAGCATCTTCCATTGGTCATTTAAGAGGCAGACGAGGAGCCGAGGCAGTCTCAGATAGCCTTGTGTTTAGGATTGCGTTGAGCAGGTTTAGCAGCGTATTACAATAAAACGTTTAAATAAAATAAATTCAATAAATTTGGCTTTGTTAGACGTAAGTCTCTAAGTTGTAAAACAACGAAGGTTATGTTTAATGTAATATGTTGAGTCGTATTAATCTTAGAAGCTGTAGGATTGCATACAAGGTTAAATGACCTATGTTTGCCAAATATATATTTTTGGAAGTGAGATATATATGTTCTGAGATGAGGCTCCAGAATTTCCCAGTGTACTTTGCTTTCCAAAAAATGTGGAGCGAAGCGTCCAATTGTAAAAATTATATTTTACTTCTCGAGCAATTCCTTAGGATTTAGGAAAGGGGATGAGGGCTTTGAAATATAATGTGATAGGGACTGGAGAAGAATATAAATTTTTCTATATTTGCTTTTCCTGGAATCTCCTGGAACAGAAGAACCCTTTCAATTCAGTGTTTAGGTTAACCACAAAAAAAACAAATCCTTCCTGGAGCCATTTATACAGTGAGGAAATATTTAACAGCCGCCTCTCCCAAAAGGACTCAGCAACAAACTAAGTTTCTTCCCCTCCAGCTACCTCTCGCATTCAGAATGCAGAGCTGAATATAAAACATAAATGCAGATTATGAAGGGTGCGTTGAAATTTTTAGAACGCGTAAGATCTCATCATTTGTAGCTAATTTTACTCATCAGCGCGAAGACTCTCATCCTACGCACATTTTGAATTCTTTGTTACGCATCTATTAGCATGACAAACTTTTTTAGAAATGATGACACATAACTCGAATATCATTTTCTATTTTCACTCAATGTTCTAAATGATATATGAACATTTTGAAATAACTAGGAAATGAAAACCACTCGTCCTAAAATATATTGATATATCTTTAAATTTACTGGAAACGGCGAATACGCTAACGAGAATAATGCAAATTTATATTCATCACTTCATATTCAGTCCTCATGTGAACGGAAGCAACTGCTTAAGTCCTAATCTTTGGAAATGATATTGTTCAATTAATCATCACATTTCAAGAGGATAATGCTAAGCACGAGTTCTCGCTAATGACAAAATTTCCGCATCAAAAGCACATCCTTGATTATTTCTACCACACTCTCGCCTGTCAAGCTCACAGTGTTTTTCATAATTACCAAGAAATCGAACTTCAGAGCGCGCAACATCAAACAAGTGATTACACACCAGTTTTAAACTGTGCCATTTGTCATTAATTAATTTTCCGAATCGCTTGTCAGGACGTTTATATCCCATCTTGAATTACTATATTGTACTAGAAATATAGTTAACTACTAAAAGGATACAAAATTTGATGTGTTTAAACAAGTATTTTAATTCAAGGAATGTTAAAACTAAGTATTATTTAATGAGACCAAACAAGCCCTTTCTTGCACGAAAGTCATTTCAATAACAATGACTATAAATTTCTACAAATTTTTATCAAACATTTCTCACTCTAAAACGAGATTGTTTTTACTGGTACTTTTTAAAAAAAAATTTAAGCTTTCTGCATAATACCTTTTTACTCTTTTCAAAAAATGATATATGTTTCTGGCAACAGAGAACATGAAGAGGTGATGGAATATAATTGAATTGCGAGTTTTTGTTGCAATACGTAGCCAAGCACCACATAATTCCAAAACTACGGCTATAAAAATTACGATAATTAAGTAGGTAGTAATATATCCTAGTAAATTTTACAGCACCAATTACTGCTTGTAAGGAATCTGACTTTGCGTATCTCGACAAGACAAAGATTGAGTACTTTTTTTTGATGGAAAAGTGATTTGACAAAATGTGCTAATGTTATTTTTAATTTAATTTAAGATTGGCACATGAAAGGCTTTTCGAGCACAATGAAAATTGGTGAAGAAGGCACTTGGGAGGCCTTACAAATTTACTCGTTTTTCATCTTTTGAGCTCAGTGGATCTGAGATTAATGACACTTCAACAATAGATTGTGAGAGGCATGCCTCAGTACAAGAACCAACTAATTTCCTTCAAGCTTACGGTCAACTATTAAGGATTCCACTCGCTTCTTAGCACTGAAAACCGGTGCGTGAGATTGATTATAAATAAAAGCGAGGCTACAGCTTCCTTAAACTTCAAATTATTCTTGAATAACTAATGCCTGCAAGAATTTCTCATTAGCTTCAGTGTTGAGCCGTCAAAACAAGAATGTCGGTACGCGTCGCCGACATTAATCTCACTGAACACTGAATCCACCGCCCAATTGTTTGTTTTGGTATGGCTCAAATACTGTTTTTCCGAAACTAAGGGCCCGTTTCAACTACAATTATAGGCCTTACGGTGTCGAATCTTCTCAAATAATCCATTTGGATTACATCTTTGCCACTATGCAAATGCTACTAAAAAAGGTAAGTAGAACACAGCTGGAAGTGATGCAAAAAATTAATTTCTAAGATAAGATTGTTGTTTTCAATGTGTAATTTTAATTTTTCTTCAAGTTTCCCGTACCATACACGGGATATACAACAGAAATCTGACTACCGATTTTGCGCCAAGTTTACCAAAGACCAAACACACTGTGAACTTAAAGTAAGATGCATAGGAAAGGGATGAAATCATTAACTTTTAATTACTTGCTCATGCTTTCTCGTATAATGTGCTGCTAAGCTACTTTGCGCGTCTGGAGGCCGGAAGCACTTTCCAATTCCAAATTCTCATCAAAATAATGCTCTATTTACATTACGCTTGTTCTAATGTAAAGCATTTTGTAATTACACCCACCGTTCTATCCCTGGGCCATAAGTATAAGAGTTCCGAGTAAGGCTCAAGTACTTGGAAAAGTTAAACCGATATTGAAATCTAATTTTAGAAATTCGCAAGCAAATGCAAATTGCAGAATACACCCAGCTCGCTCGAGGTATTCATACATACAATTTACATACACAAACACGCTTGTATCTGTTTGTAATATATTTGAAAAAACAGTTTCTACTTCAGATTGGTGGGATACAAGACCCATTCAATGTTTCCTACTCCTGAGCACATGATGTTGTGGAACTTGAAAATTGGGTCACGGAAATAATTTTCATTGCTTTTGATGACCGGATCCTCAAAGACGGAGTTGAGAGTTGGGGCATATTGAGAAGGATTCATTTGAGAGGGATGAACAAAGGGATGTCAAGTACTTTCTAAGGCAGCAGGAGGCATTAGGCTTACGACTCGAGATCATTCGAGTGTTTTCAAGTGGCCTCCTCAATTTTCTCTAAGCTAAAATCCCAGTAGTAATGCCTAGCACGTTCGACATGGAGAAATGAGCTCAAGGAAACGCGTGTAACAGCAGGGCAAAAGGCTTCAGTCTCCGAGACTAAAGTGAAGAGGAGCCGTCTGCATTGAAAGGAGAAAGTTACGTATCTATTTCGAACTGTTTTTTAGAGATTTTACTCCATTTTTTTTTCTCATTTTTTTTCTGAATCAAACTTTCTCTTGAAATTTTTTTTGGTGAGGATCATTTTCAACGAAGTATTACGAAAAAAATGTTGAGTAATGTCAAACGTGATATAGAAAGATCATTTCTACTACTAAAAACAAAATCAGGGATTCAACTTTGGGAGGAAAAAAATAGGGGAGCTCTTTTTAGCAACCATTGAGAATTTTCCAATCAAGGAGAAAACGGCAAAGGAATTTAAAATTGGATTTTAAAGAGCACAAGCTCAAGAGCTGAACATTTTAATGATGTCAAACGCATGGGATTTTCTACTTTTTTTTTAATACACGAAAATTTGAAACGAAAAACTCAATATTAATAAGTTCAATAGTAATAAAAAAATTAGTTATAGGTAAGCACTATTTGCAAATAAAAGTTTTTCATAGTAAATTTTTATCACCTAAAATTAATTATTAGTACGCTTATTTTTATTATTCTGTGAAGCAGTGCAATTATTTCAAGTAATATAAAATTTTGATACTACCGGCATTTACTCAAAATTTGTTTCTTATACTGCTTTTCGTAAATTTTGCCATTAGCTATTCTATTATTTTGAAATCATACGGTTTTTGAAGATTTTTGTAGGAGTAGTAATAGTAGCAGATAATCGCTTTCCGGCGTTTGGGTTGACATAGGGAAATTAAAAACATACTGTGTAATGACATCCTGATGTTATGGAACATGGAGATAAGGGCACGATCAATCAAAGTCGTAGCTCAAATCTACAATGACTTTCCATGTGAATGATGCTAGAAAGTATTCGATGTTGAAAGCACACTTATTCAACTATTGAAAAGTTTTGAACATAGCCAACATAATAACACTAACATAATACAGGAGTATAAAGTGATATTTAAAAAAATTGCTTTCCACGAGCAATACACATAATTTTAAAGTAATTGAAGTTGACTGACTCTCTATTTGGCCTGCAAGTTTACGGTTGTTATAACAACACAGAGAAAATGCTGTAACATAAACTTTTAAATAGATTAATTTTTCGTTCAAAATTTTTAGAAAAGTGTATTGTTTTTTTATGATCAATTATCATTAAGTAGACTGCAGTAGAGCCTTATTTATTAGTGATACTATTCTTATTGTAGATGCTTCTCATCAAAAGTTGAATATAATTTTGATACCAAAGGTAATAGTTAAAAGTGAGTAGCAAGTACTTGCTCAAATATACTGTAGTAGATACACAAATTTTTTGTCTGTATTAAGTTGCCTAGTTGAATGCGTTGTGTATCAATTTCAAAAAAATGTTTTTTAAAAAATTCGAAGATGCTCAACATACTTGTACCCGTAATTACATTTTTTCAAGCTCTCTGCTGCCCCTCTCAAGCATAATTTCAAATAACATTAGCCTAAGCATCCTTTCATCTTCTTTCCCTACTTGTAAATTATACCTAATCTCATTTTTCATCCTTCGAGGAGATTAATATAAGCTCATTAGATCCAGTTATACTTGACGTTAATCTTAAGAAGACATTAAGAGCCCATCTTCACGGATACAATCTGTCGTAATTATACCACTTTTGAAGCTAAACATAGAACCAATTCCATTATTCCATCAACTGCAACTTCTAACAAACTTACCTATGTCAAAATCAAGCATTTAGATTTGACATTACAATATCTTCAATACAGGTACTGTGTAATATTGATTTTCCACTTGCACCTTTCATAATTATATAATGAGCTCAGGAGGATTGTACTAAATGGAGTTAGAAAGCGCTGAATGGTAAAAATAGCTCATAGTTCATAGGTAATGTTGCTCATATTTCTAAATGTTCCAATATTATTATCAGACGAAATATTAAACGTAATTCAAAATACATAACTCTAAACTGTGGCCATATCATTTGTTAATATAATTCACCAAAAATTACACGAACTGTCTATTACTTGTTGTATTTTTTAAATAAAAAAGCAGCATTTGAAGACAATTTAAGTGCAAGTAAATAGAATTTTTTTCAGGAATGTTGGTAGAAAGGCGGAAAGGCGAAAGAGGAGAAAACTGCGGTTGAGAGCCGGGTTTTACGCTGTCTAACAAAGAATTCTACGCCAAAAACAGTCCGGCCTCTCAAAAATAAAGCCCGTATGGCATCTGCCTGCATCGAGCCCAAAACCGTTTCAAAAAACAAACCTAGGCTAAGAGGTTACCGTTTCCCGTTCCATCATGCATCTAGGCTGCTGAGAAAGAAAGGAGAAACGCAAAAAGCAAGCGTCAAGGCAACTTTCCTACTCAGTTCTTCTTCAGCCCTCGCTTTGTAATGTGCCCCATTACGCCTCCTGTAACTGCTTTAGTGTGACAGGGAAAGTGAATTTTGGCACTACTCCCTTTAACATATCATCACTACAGCATAAAAAAAATCGTTCGCATTCCATTCCCTTCTGAAAATTTTGTGTCAGTGATTTAGGAAAAATCGAAGCATCTTTGGAAAGCATCTTACTTGAAAACAAACTCCTTCAAAACCGTATCCCTCCCTCAATCTCCATAATCGTGAATGCGGAAGTGGAAGGAATTGAATTTTAAATTTTGCCATAATTTCCTGCATATAAAGGATTTTTATTGCTGGCAAGCCTTCGAGGGAAGACAATTTTTTTCTTGCTGAGTAGGCTTTATTGTAAACAGATTTAAGTGAATGTTGGAGTATTATATGCAGAATATTCTCCTGCTCCTCATCAAAGTGAATTCAAGTGAATCGCCAAAGGACAAATGTGCATGCTTTAAAAAATTATCCGGAGCGAACGACAACGGTTGTGTGTATTTGCTCTTTCCCAGAGTGGGCCCTGTTCGTGTCCTTAGGACAAACTGTAATTGAAAATTGATGAACTGCGGTTTGAATGCGCCTTCAATAGTTCAAGAGGGTTGCCAGCGGCGAGGTAGTTTTCTGTCGATCCAATTAGTGGTAGTTGGTTTCGATAAATCATGCCATTGAGAACCAAATCAAACCTCATCCATCAAATCAAATTCAACAGCTAGACCTCTCTCCAGGTAGTACTTCGAAGACAAGGAATGTGTTTGCTTTAGTGCCACTTATTTTTCAGGTAAAGTTTTACCGTATTTCACACTTACCCATAAAAATCTTCTCAAAGTTATTCTGAAGCGCCAGAGGCATAGTGCAATTTAAATGATAATACTAAACAATTATTGAGCAAAACAAGGAGGATGAGGAGCCAGGGTAAGTGAAAAGTGGTCAATCATACATCGACCTTACCTCTAGGCAATTACGATTTACATATCAATAGACACCAGATAACTAGATAGTTAGATGTTTCTGCTCAATTGCAACTTTTGTCAAACATGATTTACTGAAAACCTATTCAACTCTTATATAGGAAATTTCTAAATCTAAACGTTTCAACACTAGCTTAAAACATAAAAAAAATTAATAAAGATAACAAGTTTTCATAATAGAACATTTTTGAAAACGTAGTAAATGGAGAAGGAAAGCCGTATTCTACTTATTAATGAACCCTTCAAAAGGTAACTGGAAGCGTTTTCTAGGAGGCCCAAATTCCGCGGCACATTAATGAAGGCTTGAGATTCTTAAGAAGTACTTTCAAAATAGGGTTAATTGCATTTTCCTAAGAACTTGTTCTTTCTTTTCTACCTTGTCTAAAACTCTAAATTATGTATAAATGTAAAAGTTGTTTTTGAAAAGTGAAAGCTGAAGATAGTCACACTAAAAGCACTTTTGGACTAAATAATGAAATTAAAGGAAAAGTGCTCTCTACCTAGAGAGTGGGACAAAAGCTGGTAATCCACTACTTTGCAAAATACATGTGGTCAACTTTCTCCAGCAAAATGTAAATATTCTGTTATCTGTCAACTTAAAAGCACAAAAGGGGTGCACTCATGGGTTGGACAAAGCTGATACGCATCTAATGGTCGGCCATTGTCCATGATTTATAAAAAAAAACGAATTTGGGTCAGAGGTAACAAGGGGTAATTCTCTCGTTTTGCATTGTATTTTTTCAATTATTCTTTTCGAGCTTTAATTCTTAAAAACTCAATAGAACCAAATGAAATGTACAGTGAGCTCAATTTCTATGTAACAATTAACTTAATACTACTATTTCTCAATTCCTTTTTTAATTTATTTTAGAAAAAATTGAACGACGAAGACACACACACACACTTATTAATTATAGCATGAAAATTATAGTTTTCGAGTAAATAAAAGTTAATAAATCATATGAATTATTTCTATTAAAATCTTATAAATTTAACAAAGCGTTAATTTTATTCGTCACACATTTTCAATGTTTTACAAAAATAATTTGCCTGTATTTTTTTGTATGAAAAATGAAAAAAATAGTCAGCAATAGATCTTTGCTCTACAATCATATTGTCTATTATTAAGTAGAAGTTGACTTTATGTTAGGTCCGCCCATTTGTTCTTAGAATATACCTCTTTTTCTCATTTTTCCATTGCATTATTAACATCAATTTCAGGATATTGATTTTCAAGAATTGTGTCGAAAAATTTCGTAAATGTGGCACTAAACTTTCATGTTGCCTAAAAATTTACCAACATATTACATACTCTTAACGTATTGTACTATTGTGATTTTGGATTTAAAACTGAAAGACAATGTGTAAAATCATGAGAACTTCTACTAATTTCGAAGTAATGTTTTTTTCTTTTTTTTGCACTAACTGCAATTTAAACAAATTTTAACGCAAAGTTACTTGTCATTGCGGCTTTGGATATATCCTTTTATCATTCCGTTATCTGCTTGGACACCAGCGTAAAATTTATATGATATTTGCGCAATATATTAAAATTGGCTGCCTAGAACTTTGGCACGAAACAATGACATGCAATTGAGTATCGCGTGATATTATTAAAGCCACTTATAGTGCCACATCCAAACACTCAAAGTTTTGAACGCATTGAAGTGTTGGGACTCTAGTCCTCAACTTTCCACTCGTTACTAAACCTAATGCAAATATTGCGTTTTCTTTGTTTGTACAGGAATGATCCTCATGGCATGAGGTACTCCAAGAAAGTGGTGAATTTTCGTTGCAGCTTTAAGAGAAAGTCATTGATCCGCCTCCCATGTCAATTTATTCCAAAAATACACTTTCAAATGTTTGGTGTAAACAAGGCCCCGTCGACGCCACTTTGCAGCCTCACAGGAAACGCTCTCAATCCACTGCACATCGACTTTTATAGTACTTTTTGTGAAAGGGAATCTCTCACTTTATTTGAGAGATCAATATGAGCGGAGGGAATTTGTCTCTACACTATACCTCATTATTTCCAAATTTCAACTGTCGAGGAGTCACCTTGTGAACAAAGAATAGTGACAGTTTTTTAAATGCTAATGAACAACTCGGTTCAAACAACCAAAAGTGTCACTCCGGAGAGCGACGTCATTTGTGACAATTTTACTACTTTCTGGAATATCATGCAACACATATGAGTGACTCAAGTTTAATGTCGAGGGAAACATATTTCTGCTCCATAATTCGCCTGAGCATTCTGCTCCTATTTGGAGCCTGCAGAGGAGCAGATGAAATTTCGGATGCCAACAGACCCAGTAAGTACTTTTCCTTGTACTGCGGAATACTTCTCTGTGGCTTAAGAACTGGCTCAAGATTTATCTGATGTATAATTGCGAGGATTTGAAGTAATTTGAAGTTTTTTGTGCGGATTTGTGCAAATTCCCTTTCTGACCTTAAGTAACACGAGCATAGTGACAAAGGGTCAATAAGGAAAACCGGTCTGGTTTGTCAAGTGACAAGCCTATAATTCAACTTTTTCAATGACAACGCATTTCGAAATTTGGTGAACTTCCGAACACTTCTGTCACTTGATATTAAAAACGAAATGAATTTGGTTTGATGGGATCTTATGATTGATTGCTCAAAATTTTAAATAAAATAAAACTTAAATACGGTCTGGGGGATTATTTCATACATTAAAATATCTGTATTTGCCAAACAGATTATTTGATGATGAAATTTTCGAGAATCTTTTTCCAATTTGAGAGCAATTATAAATTTTGGAAGTGGATTTTTTTTATTTGATTTTTTATTTCACCGGCAATAGGCACTAAGAAAACGAGTTTTTATTTTGCTAATGTTTTGAAACAAATTGTTTCTTTTTTGGCAATTAGCGAATGGTGCCCACGCGTGAGTTTGCTTCATTCATTAGCATAATTATGAACTTATCCTTGAAAAGTTTTAAGTATGAAGGATTACTATCTTATGTTAATGGGTGAATCTTGATTCATTCACTCAAGATCAGATCATAACTAGATTTTTTCTTACACCTTTTGACCAAAATTGCTTACAACATAGCAACTTTACTTTCTTTAAAAGATCTTTTAACAAATACTATACAGTTTTTGGTAGGTATTGCTACACACAAGGTATAGTTTGATGGTTATTATAATGTTTTCTTGGGTACATTTCTTTTAATTTAGCATGGATAACGCATTATTATCGATTTGTAATTAGCCATTATATTTAACAGAAAATGCAAAATACAAGGAACTGTGAAGTACAACTTGATGGTGATTGTTTTCATTGAGAATGCCTTTTGGCAAACCTAATTGATTTGCCAAACTCCAATTTTCTACACTAAACAAAAGGAAATCCAAGCGTTTCCATAGACTTGCACTTAGCCTTTGACTCGATCCACTATGGCAAATTTTTTATGGTATTTCTGCACATGCTTTTAAAGATTCTCTCATGGTTGCTGCAAGTAATGTTGTTGCTAGCATAAAATTTTGGGATCTAAGTGCCTAAAAACTGGTTTGTCTACATTTGCAAGTTACATCCCATCCATTCACAGGTGATTCATATGCAGAGACATTTCACAATGGAAATCCATTTAGATGACACAATGCAAACTCCATTTTTCAACTACGCAATTGTCTGTGATGGCTCAAACGCGAATTCTATTTCTCAAAATGGCTTTACCAGACCAAATTTTTCCTGATGCGTTTGCCCTTTACGTAATTTTGCGTATTATATTGCATTTCCGCATAACCTACGCATTTCTGAAACAAACACAACATAATCGAGAGAAAAATTACCAAAATAATTTATTTGATACTCATAAATCGTTTTGCCAAACACTTACGTGGTGTTCCAAGATACTAAAACATTATACAAAGAATTTTGCTGTCGGGATATAACTAGTCGTATTACCATCTCATTACCTTGAAACACAATAATTAAGGAGTGGTGATTCTTCGTAGGAACTTGTTTTGAAGAGGGTTGTTTTTGTAAAACAGGAGGTGTGATACCGTGTGGCAAAATGACAAACTTTCCCGGATTTGCTTCTGTCCTAAAATTTAAAAAATGATTGCAAAAAGCTCCTATGTGCCTAAATTAATTAGCTTAAACTAAAAACGTTAACGCTCAATCAAACAATTAAACAATTATTCACAACAATTCACATGCAATTTTTTATTTTATATGTACGATTTCCCCAAATGTGGTAATTTTATAATATTTTTAACTTTTTATAAGAATAAATTTGGCGCTTAGTGACGTGTAATATAGACAAATGAGCATAAAAGCAGAGAATACAGGGCCTAAAATACACAAAGCCATAAATTAAGGGAAGTTCTCCTAGCTACGGCTTACTCGTTCATTACGGTTTTCCAAAAGGATGATAGAGGATTAGTTTTAAAGGCAATAGCTCACAGATGCGTAGTTTTAGGAGAAAGTTAAACGAAAGCGAACCTAGATTTATGTTTTTGAATTGAGCAGAGGGGAGAGGAGTTGTTTAAGAGAGAATAAAATGCAGAAGGGACCTTCAATTCTACCCTGGCCAAGGGACCCGGCCCTTTTAAGATCACATTAGATTCGCCGAGAGTAATAGCTTCGGCCAGTAGCTTTGAAACTTGATCTCTTGACTAGAAGGGAAGTAATGGAGATATAAAGCAAAATGGTCCGAGTGGACGAGAGCCCTTGGGCAAGAGGAATGGGAGGGCCTTAAAAGGGTTCTTTAGTCCAGCATCCCTTCCTCTGTTGTTTTCTAATGCTCGAAATGATTTCATTAGGGTATCTATGAAATAGTTGCTGGGAGCAATCAGTAGCTCCCACGAGTCCTAGAGGCAGAGTGCTATTGTTTTCCATTCTACCTGAATTATACGATCCTATTATGTTTTGTTTTGGTTTTCCGAAAACGCTATCTTTCCTTTTTGAAATTGTTTTTTTTTAATAAAAGGTAAACCAAAAGTAATTGTTCTAGGAAATGGATGACTGTTTTGAATTTCAATTTTATGTTTTTGATGAAGATTCTGCTAAAAGAAGACAATTTATGCCATGAAGCTACAAAGTGGCATTTATTCGATTACTGTTTGATCTAGAAAGGGCTTGTTTAGCTACTAATTATAAGTACTACTTGATTTTGAATTTTTAGGTAAAAATCTAGTAATGGGGCTTAGCCAAATGTTTTACCACGTGTATTTTTAGACTAATTTAATGTCGCTGAGTTCAAACGTGAAATTAGATTTGTGCGGTCTCGTCAAACAAGAGAGGAATTTTTGTAAATTTCTATTTTTCATGCAAAATTTTTAGGAATTTTGTATTATTTTTGTCATACTTCAGTTTAGATTATTTTAAGTCTATGTTTAGGTTAGGTGTAGATTTAGGTTAACGGTTTAGGTTTAGTTCTAAGTTTATGTTTAAAAAAATAAATTGCAAAAATTATAAAAACAAAATCCTATAGACTTTGCATTATTTGCAGAACAGTTAACATTGCTGGGCAACTCTTTATATATTATGGAAGAGAGGCTCGAAAATTCATTGAAATACTTTTACTTTGCATTACTACTTTTTAATATATGTTTTACTGATTGGCTAGGAAAATGATCATGTTTTTACAATGAAATCAACACTTAATAGGGAAGTTGGTAGTTTTGTCCGATACTATTTTCAATTGATTACTAAATGGTCTCAATGGTTAGGTAAGTAAATTGATCAGGTTTACAAGAAATCCACAAAGTTTTAGGATAAGGAGCTAAAACTTCTGCTTGTTCCTGGTGAGAAAGTAGAAGCCTAACTAAATGAAATCGAAACAAAACTAATAAAAAAAAATTGAATTTTGTACAACACGTGTTGTGTCGAAAGCATAACTTTTATTAAAAAAAAACAGTTTGAGGAAATGCTTTTAGATGCGCTTTTTAACCACGATTAAATAGAATTGAATATAAATTCTATGCACACGCCATTTAAATGTCGTAGTTTGCTTCAGTGTACCTAAACACTTTGCTATTAACTTCTAAGAAAACAATATTTGACCTTGACATTTGACTCTCTTTAGAAAAGTTGCAACATTTAATCAATTATGAATCGTGATTTCCACGCATGGCGAGTTCGATCAGAACTCGAAATTATAATTTTTGTTTATGCTATTTGACATTCGCCTATAGGCCTGGTCAATGTTTGTGTGCTAGATAGTGGGGGAGGGTGGTCTCGGCCTGTGAGTTGACTGGGAAGTTCCGAGGTCTGAAGCTAATGAGCTTTCTGCTGGGCAATGAACGTGGGGTTGACCACCGAGGAGCCTCTTGCTTAGGCAAAGGCTGAGCACCACCTTACGCATACCCACCCATCTTCAGCCTCCACGACCGCAACTTTCCAGGCCTCCACTCATCACTA